>BPLR01013096.1:0-46679 GCA_021605095.1 Caerostris extrusa
AGAACTACGTATATACAAAAAACAATTGTGAAGTTACATGTTAGAAATACTACATAAATGTAAAAAGGTTTCTGCAGTTAATAAATCCTTTTCCTTATCTTTCAAATCGATTGAAATTAAAATTACTATTAGATAAATTTGATACAAAAAATTTGTATGAAAATTGTAAAGAAATCTTCTTTATTTTCTACGCTAATATCTATTCTAATATTTTTTTCTAATAAACTAAAAATCACCGATTAAAATGTTATTTTATAATATTTTTTTCCAACATTAAATTGAAATACTTCTTGTTAGTTTTATAATGTTCGTAAAAGTAGTTTACTATAGTTTGGTTACGGGTACAGTAAAAAACTCAATTAAAAAACATTGGTTTTTTCAGAATTAAATTGTAAAATTTCTTGATGTAGCTTTATAATTTAGTTCGTTTGTTACAGTAGTTTATAGTTTGGTTAGGGGTACAGTTAAAACTCTATTAAATATCATTGGTTTTTCCAAAATTAAATTGAAAAACTTCTTGATGTAGCTTTACAATTCAGTTGTTTGATACAGTAAATCACAGTTTTGCTACATAACATTTTTCTTCAACATTAATTTGAAACACTTCTAGGGCAGTTTTTGCTACAGATGTAATTTGTTTGTTACAATAATTTGCAGTTTTGTACAGTAAATGTTATTCAACTTAATTATTTTCAAAATTAAACTGAAACACTATCAGTTGCAGCTTTACAAATTTGTTTGTTAGTTACAGTAAATTTATTGTATTCTAAATAGCATTTTTTTTTAATGTTACTTTGAAAAACTTCTGAGGTAGTTTTGTCACAGCTGTAGTTTGTTTGTTACAATAAAAAAATTGTAAAAGTAAATTGTAAATATTATTCAACTTTTTTTCAAAATTAAATTAAAACTCTTCCTGTTGTAGCTTTACAAATTAGTTTGTATGTTATAGAAAATTTATACTTTTGTTAAGTAACATTTGTTTTTCAACCTTAATTGAAATCCTTCTATTGCAGTTTTGCTACAGTCTGTAGTTTATTTGTTACAATAGTTTGTAGTTTTGTTGCAGCTACAGTAAATGTTATACTGCAAGAATTTTTCTTTCAACATTTAATTTAAATAAGTTCTGTTGTAGTTTCGTTGTAGCCCCAGTTTGTAGATCTACAATTACAAGAAATGTATTTTTCGATACTTAATTGAAATACCCCTGTTGTTGTGGAACCGCCTCATTTTCAACAAAGTTTAACCATTTCTTTTTATTCAACAAAATTTCAACTTAAAAAACCTGAACTTTCTCCTCCTTTTTTGTTGCTGTTCTTCTTTCACTCGATTAACTGCATTTTGCACAACTGCCACGGCCTTGTACTCTTCTTCATTGGGCAACTGAACGGCAAACTTGGCCACGCTCTGTTTCCTGGGAGACCATTTAAGGGCTTTGCGGAGTACATCCACGGTTTTGTTCTCGTCCTCTGATGACAAGGGTACCGTCAGTGATCTGTATTTCTTGCTCCTGCGGTTTGGTCCGTATACTTCCAGTGCACTTGATTCTGGAGTGACTGGCACCAGAAGATCAGTGATGCCTTCGAATCTCGAAGTGTTTGGCAATTTCGGTGTTGATATCAGTCGTTCTTCGTGCAAAACACGAACAGCGTCTCCTCTAAGGTCGGATTCCAGATCTATAAGATCTCGTTCAGCATTCTCAAGAGCTTTGCTCAAAGTCTGGCTCACCTCAAGCTTACGGTTTTCGCAGAAGCTTTGGCAAGTCACTTCAGAAGTTGCGTTTGCCGTCGTCGTGTTAGACTTGCCAGACTTGATTTTCTTGGTGGATCGGTTCATTTCCATGTCCTCAAGAAGGACATTCAGACCGCCAGAGGTGAAGAGATCTCTGAACGTGATCACCAGAGCCACGGCTTGGTGGTGAGTGGAGCTGCTTCGCTGAGCGGTTCTGTCCCTTTTGCGCCTCCTCTGGGGATGCTGAGGTTCCTCTTCGGTCAGAGTTCTGAGGGTGTATAAGAATCTGTGGATCAGGGACATCTTTCTGGAATGAAAATGAAATGTTCAGTGAAGCAATTCAATAGAGGAAATACATCTTGAACATAAATGTATTGAATATCTAATGTCCAATTCATAGCTTAGTGGTAATGTTGTAGCTACCTGCAGGTTTGTTGGTTGGAGTTTCGTGGAAAAAGGGCCAGTTTTGGCCAAGCTGCTCCAAATAACTCAAAAGTTGTTGTTGTTGCTTATCCCCCTGATTTAGAATCCTAAACCAAGTCCAGTAGATCATGCTACATCAATAGATCGCAAACGGTCCTCCCCTCATTCAACAGTTGCCTCACAGAGACGCCAATGCAATCGACGAGATGAGAGGGAGACGCAATGGCCGAACAATGACAAAGGGTAAATGTCTTCTCGTCTCCATTGAAGGTCAAACTCTTAGTGTGGCCAGTCCTTAGTCTAGCTAAAGCTGTTTGAGCAGATCTAGGACAGGAGCACTGCAAGGACATACCAGGATATGTAGCGGCGCACCATGCATGAATGGGTGGCGACCTCCAAGCGGTATTCACTCTGGCTAAAAGTTATGGAATGAACCTCTGAAGCTGACAGATTGGAAGAAGAAGCTTTGGGAAGTTCGCAACCTTCTCTAGCGAGCAGATTAGCAATTTCACTTCCATAGATGCCCACATGGGAGATAGATGCCCACATATATTCCTTTAACTCAAAAGTTAAAGGAATAGATAATACAGGAATTGAAAAGATTTTAAAAATATTTTACTATTTAAAGATAAGGGGGCCTGATGGCCGAGTGGCTAGCGCTGGGTACCACAGGTTTCGGGTTCGAATCCTGGCGGTGCCACGGATGTTTGTAGTGGTTCGGAATCCACTTTAAGCCGTAAGTCCCAGTCCATATGACCGTAAAAATGTCACAGAGCCCAATCAGACTTCTTTTTCTCACCCACATCATTCCCAAATTGTGAAGGGACAACTCAGCTCTAGGCACAAGTGATGTGGTGTGGCGTAGCAGTATTTAAAGATATAAATGAATTCAAAGGAAACAATATTTTTCATTCCATTATATAGTTTTGGATTTAAAAGAAGAACGATTATTTATTCCTAAGAAAAAAATTTCAATTAAAACTATTAATTTCTCAATGTAAACAGACACTTTAATTACATTATGTAATTTATATGAGATTTAATTAATTTTTTTTTTTTTTTATTTAACAAATGTAGTTGTAATTCGTCTCTTATTCCTATACATTATTACGGTGAAAAAAATTGAATTCTAATTTTCAAAAACTTTTTTTCACCCTTAATTTTTTTTAACATTTGAAAGCAATGCAAACTATTTACTGATTTAGTGTTCTTTTTCAAAGTTTCTTTTCTTGGTCAATAGATGGCGAAATGTACATTTAAGTTAAATTAGAAGGTTTTAAATCCTAATGGATTATTTAAAATTATTTAAGATTGATTTAATACTTATTTTATTTCATTAATTTATTTCACATACGTTTTGAAAGTAAATTATTTTTTTATTTTCACATTTATGTAATTTTAATTTTAATGTTTGGCTATCCTGGCGCCATCTGTTGACAAATCGCACAATTACAGTTAACTTTTCTCTTATAGTTAATGTGCATAGTTTTCAAAAGTTATATGAAACAAAATAGAATTATTTTGCAAAAATTATGCTACTCAGTAGCTGGGTAATATTATGATTTTAAATAAAATGCAACGGATAGATAAAAGTTTTATTAATTAAGTATTAATTAAATAAATAATTAAATTAAGACAAGAAATAATTAAATTTTATTTTTATCATTCCGGAAGCAAAAAATGCGTGCATATCATAACAATAAATAAAAACAACTGTAATGTAATTTATGAATATAATATATAATTTATGAATATAATATATAATATATATATATATGTATAATTAAACGAGTAATGTAATTTATAAGCAAGTAGTAATAAATAATTAAAATGAGGTCTGTTCTCCGTAAGAGGGCGAGTTGTCAAGGCGAGGGTCAAGTGTTTTTCTTCATGTATCTTTTCTTAGTTGAGTAATAAATTTCGTTCAAGAACGAAAATTCAGTTCCTTTTCATCTTCACCAAGGTTTCACTTGAGCAAAAGCTATATAGAATTATATATGCTTACATATTGTGGCGCCCTCTATTAATAAAAAAAAGAAACTTAGGTCTTACTCTACAGTTAGAGTTAACTCCCTTAATCAAAATCAATATCGCAAAAACTTGTGAGATATCAGATAAATATGAGGCTGGATATGCCAATTGAATATGAATGCTCGATTACGGATATGCTAATTAAGAACGAACATTTGACTACGGATAAGTCAATTAAATATGAGTACGTATATCAGATATGTTAATTAAATTTAAGCGTGTGACTACGGATATGCAACATGAACACGTGACTACAGATGGCTATATATATATACGGATATGCTAAGTAAATGATCACGTGATTACGGATATGCCAATTAAATTTGAACACTTGACTAGTGATATATCAATGAAAAATGAACACATTATTACAGCTATGCTAATTAAATGAACACGTAATTACGGAAATGCTAATTAAATGCGGACACATGCGTCATTTTTGCGTTTGATAAATTTATCGAATTATCGAATAATATTAAATTATCGACCATTTAGAATAATAATAAATTATCTAAAGATAATATATAAGGTATACTGATTTCAAAGTACAGTATATTTCAAACAGTACTATTTATCGAATAAATAAAATTCTACGTTTTTAATTTTATTTTATAAGAAAATTAAACTTCTTCTAGCATCTAATTACCAGAAATTACATAAAATGAATTAATTATTTGTAATTTTTTTTTTTCAAAGAGTTTAAAATGCAGCAGAAGTATTTTAATCTTGAATTAGCACGTGGAGATTGGCAAAGACAGGTAGGTCGATATGCATTCATCTTTATCATATTTGCTTATTCGACACTTGCTATCACACTGTTTATTTTGATGTAACCTTGTTATTTAATTGTTTATTTTGATAGCGAGAACAGAAGCATCAAAAGAAATGCATTCGAAGATATCTTGTAAAACAAAAAAGATTAAATCAGCTGTATTCCAAGTGTTTTTTTATTCAGTCACTGAAATATACTTCATTATGATTTTCTTTAAATATTTTTATCCTTAAATTCAGATGTATCTTTATTATGTTTTTGTAATATTGAGAAGGCATCATTTTTTTTTTTTTTTAATTTAAAGACTTTTTCTGGATTTTTCACCCTTTTTTAAAGGTAAAAACTTTTAGGAGATTTATAAAGAAAATAATAACGTAAAATTTATTTTAAAAAAGTCCCTTTTATACCCTCGATACAGTGGGAAGAGGGCAGGAGATTTAAAACCGCTAAAACACTGGGTTTTAAAATTAAAACCGCTTTCACACAAAAATTATTATTACTACTACTACACACACATCACATCACTGTGCCTACAGTTAAGTTGCCGTTTGCAGTTTGGGAATGATGTGGGTGAGAAGAAGTCTAACTGGGCTCCATGACGATCTACGGTCATATGAGATAGGGACCTACCGTGAGCGAGAGGAGAACCTACCGTGAGTAGATTCCGAACCCCTACATACATCCATGGCACGGCCGGGACTCGAATCCGAAACCTGTGGAACTGAGCGCCAGAGCGCTAGCCACTCGGTCATTCCCCCTATATATCAAAGTATTATTATACTACACCACACCACATCACTGTGCCTAAAGCTGAGTTGCCCCTTTACAGTTTTCGAATGTTGTGAGTGAGAAGAAGTCTGAAAGGGCTCTGTGACGCTCTACAGTCCTTTGAGACCGGGACCTACCGTGAGTGGATTCCATGGCTGGAATACGAAACTGTGGTACCGAGCGCCATAGAGCTAGACATTCGGCTATTCAGGTCCCTACGTACCAAATTAATAGATGACGTAGAGCGAAGCATTGATAAATCACAAATCTCATCTCTCCACCTATGATGTCTGTGATGGGTCGACGTGGCACTCCTCGCCGTTAATCTTCTTGGTGTGAATGCTGCTTAAGAGTACTTGGTTCAGAATTCAACATTCAATGAACAGCAACAACAGAAACGAACCGAAAGCTTCACTGTCTATGTCGGGGTTGACCACGATAAATCTGTGCACCATAATGTCTTGGTTTTTGTTTGTTTGAGCTGAGAAGGAAGGGATAACAAGGTGTGGATCCCAACAAGGAGATCACCCTTGGAGTTTTTTGTGGTGAAGTGCGCAGGCGCAGCTTGGAAGCAGTGCAACAGGTCCCCTAATTTGTATCCTGGGTAACATTGAATCTGCTGCATCTCTGCAATTCTGGTGGCGAATTATTTAAAGCCAAATTGTCCATATTCGAAAACAACAACATCTTGGACATCATATACTGCACTAACATATCCACCGCCAGTTAGAGGAAAAGGGGTTCTTTCCGAGAGGACTTTCAAGGGTAATCGGGCCCCTGCATTTGCATGTCGCATAGAAGAAAACTCCCAACAAGCCACTCGATTGTCGATAGCCGAAGTTTCAGTAAGCAGTTACAATCTTCATAGTATTGCCTCGTTTTTGAAAGCTGGGACTACAATGCACGCCACTACTTGATTCGAATCTGACTACTTCTCCCCACTAGCCTTGTAATTGACCATTGGTCCATAAATCTGGCACTCCATCCCCTTTGACCAATGGCTCGTGTCTCAATAGTGACGTGTAGGAGAGAGCAGATTCGAATCCGCTGGTAGCATTTATTGTAGTTACTGCTTTCAGGAAGGTAACGGTAACGGTAGGTGCCATCAGTGCGTTGTTTGTAGTGCACACAAGAGAATTATGATAACCCAACGACGCTGAAGAAATAACATTGCCTTCCCAGAGGACTTTTAGAGCCCCAGCATCGTATGGAAGAAAACATGCAAAATTCCTACTAGACGGCCTAATTGGCGTTACCAGACGTTTGTAGTTCGATCACCTATCATATGAGTAAATTAACAACAAAAAATAAAGAAAAATTACTGTTATTGATTTCTGGAATGCATTTCGTCACATTAGATGAAAAAATAACATGAAATTTATCAATGAACATGACAATTAGCTAAACTGAACACATGGATACACAAAACTAAATAATTTAGATTAATACCGAATTAGAAAATGTTTTTCTAGGTTCCAGAATTAAAAATAAAAGTGAAATTAATTTTTAAAAATATATATTTTTCTAACCATATTTATCGTTTGAATCAATTATATTGATGGTATATGGAATCGAACAACTAAAATCGATTTTCGTTGTTTTGTTTCTGAAAGCAGTGACTGCAACAGACACCACCCTTGGATTCAAACCTCGGTTCTTCACAAATTACCAGCTAACAATTTGGGTTGTTTCTGAGAATGAATTATAAATCTTAAATGAATAAAATTCTAGGTTTTTTATTGTGAATCAGAATAATAAATAAATAAATGTTGGGTTTATTTTTATTGCAATAAATTATATTGAAAACTATAATTTTTGATTAGATTAATTTTGAATATAGGAGGATTTTTAACAAGTGAGAGGATTTTTCTTTCAGCATTCAATAGAATTTAACTCTTTTTCAGCCTTGAAATGTTATTCAAATTTTCGATAACTTATATAGTACGTATTGGACTTGCATGAGTTGATAAAAAACGAAACAGAAAGATAAAGAATTTTTTTCGCCGAAAAATACCTTGAAAATACTTCAGAATAACAGGTGAGGCAGCGATAAATTTTTTTCACCATTTTTGATAAATTTTGAGTAGAGTTTCCCTTTCACTTACACATTATTTTACAATATCACAAATCTATTCAATGTATCTGATTCAAAAAACATGTGTACAACATATTTTAAGCATTGGATACTTACTTATATATATTTTTTTTTTAGATTTTAAAATATTTAACTTTCATAAGGTATAACTAAAAGTTACTTAAGTAAATTGATTATTATATTTTAAAAAATCGATTAAGTGTTTTAACGATCAAATAATATTTAAGTAAACTGATTATTATTTCTAAAAAAATCGTTTGTAAATTTAAAAAAAAATATTTATTTTAAAAAAATCGGTCATCAATTAAGTAAATCGATTATCACGTAAATAAATCGATTTATGCCTTACGCACACACACACACACACACACACACACACACACACACACACACACACACACACACACACACACACACACACACACATGTATATATATATATATATATATATATATGAGATATTAGATTTATAAAAAATAATTTCCTTTAAGAAACAAAAAGTCACATAAGTAAATCCATTATTATATATATTACTATTGTGTCCAAAAAAGTAAGAACCAATTTTCAATCTAAAATTTCCGGGGCTTATGGAATTTCAATTTATTTTTATTTTTCAGGCTGCTGGCACTATCCTCGACATCTGTGCGAAATTTGACGTCAAAATATTCATTAGTGTTTCAGTTTCGCTTGGCTTTGTGAGACGCTAAAACTGATTACGGTGATTTTTGAAATGTCTGAATTGATTGAGCAAAGAACTTGCATTCAATTTTGCAGAATGTTGCAGAAGGCATTCGGTGAGCATTCCTATATCGGAAAAGAAATGTTTAGAAGTGGTAAACACAGTTCAAAGAAGGCAGAGACCGCGTTGAAGACGAAGAGCCCTCTGGTCGACTCTCTACCTCAACCGACGAAGCTCATGTCCAAAAATTAAAGATTGGATGCTTGCAAACCGTCGATTTACAATTAGAAACCTTGCTGATGATGTTGGAATTTCAAAAGGATTGTTCAATTCCATTTTGTGCTTCAAACGCCGAAAACACTGAATTTTTTGGAAAACATTGTCGCGTTGAAGTGTGTGAAACAATGCTTTCTGACTATCAGGACAAGTTGAAATGCATCATAACTGGAGATGTGACTTAGATTTATGCTTACGACGCGGAAACAACCGATCAATCGAGTGAATATCGTAATAAACGTGAAGCAAGATCGAAAAGAGCACGCCAAAGTCGCTCAAAAATCAAGGTCATGTTGACTGTTTTCTTCGATTACTGTGATGTGGTGCATTATGAATTCCTTCCTCCGAGTCAAACTGTCAACAAGGAATATTATTTGAGTGAAGCTATTCGCACAAAAAGGCCACATTTATGGAAAGACAACTCTTGGTTTTTGCATCACGCTAATGCCTCAGCTCACACAGCATTGATTCTTTGTGACTTTTTCGCCAAAAATGAAACCCATATCGTTCCCTAACCACCGTATTCACCTGATTTAGCACCGTGCGACTTCTGGCTATTTCCTAAACTCAAAAGACCACTCCGGGTACATCGTTTTGAGTCGATTGAAGAGACCCAATGTGAATCGGCGCGCTTTGAAGGCCATCCCTGCCAATGACTTTTAGCATGCATTGAAGATTGGAAAAAAGTTGCCATGAATGCATTGTGTTTCTTTGGAGGATTACTTTGAAGGCGATGCAATAAATTTGGAAGAATAAATAAAGAGTTTTTGAAAAAAATAAAAATTGGTCTTACTTTTCGGCACATTAGTAAAATAACGCTTTTTGAAAAAAATTAATTAGAAACAGAGTTTAAGAAATAACTAACTGAATTAAGTTATTCGTCTAAATTGACTAATCGAATGCTAATTGAATTAAGTTATTCAATTTACACGCTTTACACAACGAATTTTAACAATGAAGTAGAATAATTAATGATATTCCTACACTAGTATTAAGGTATTGAATAAAATATTATCATTACTTAACTATAATATTTCTTTTGAAGGATTTTATAGACAAATTTATTTTATTTTTTTATTAGAAGAGTTTTAATTTGTTTAAAAAAAATAAGTGTACACATGCATGTCGATGTTTCTAAAAAATATTAAGAAACACTTTTTTTGTTAAAATTTTTTTATTTAACTATTTGTTTTAGATAATTTATATTTTGCAACAGCTACAACGAAAATTTTAGTGAAAAATGTATTTATAAATAAATTTTAGTTATAGGTTTTACTGATGTAAAAACAAATCTTGTTTGGAACTATTATCAAATAGAATGATTGTCAATGTGATTCAATAAAACAAGTAATATAAAAACATTTTTTTAAAGTCAATTCTTACTTAGTGTCAACAAAGAAAAAATTATATTTCAGTTACTTTTTATTAAATAATTACAATTTTTGCTTTTTTTATTAAATAATTACAACTGCTAACTCACTCTCGAAAATCATTTGGATAAAACGTCTACTTAAAGCAAAAATTTACCAAAAAAAAATTATTGATTTTCGCAAGAATTGAACTCGCATTCTTCACCTTCACGTCAAAAATACTGAAATCTTTGCATTTTACCGATTGAGCTACTGCCTGCTGATTTCAATTTTCATTACAAACTGCTAAAACTCTATTTAAAGTATTAAAAATTAATTTAATTTAATGAATGCATTAATATTTAAAAAAAAAAAAACTGTATTAACATCCAATGTCATCCACTACAAGTTTAAAATAATGTATTTGAACTTGGGTGGATGAAAAAAAGTATTTTATGAACGATTGAAAATTTGAACAAGATATATATAGGGAAAGTGTGAGCTAATAGTAGGAATTGAAAAAACACTATTATAAAGGCAGAAGACAAAAAATAAAATGCAATATTTACCTATATTTAAAAAAAAATGTATTAATGCACTTTCAAACAGAAATTCCAGGTTTTAGGTAACATAGGATGAAGTCTGATATTGACTGCAAATGATCCCTGTAGATTTTAAATGACCTAAAAGAAATGTAAATAATACTTAATAAAGCACACATACTTTATGTTTGAGTCATTTACTTTGCTTGTTTAAAATATTCAAGTAAAAACTATCATTCTAATTTTAAATATTTTAAGAAATAATTCTGCATAGTTAAAAATAATTAAATTCTTATTAATTGAAATGAATGCATTACAAAATAATGTATTTTATTTTAAAATTAGACACATAATTTTATGATGTCATTCCAAAATCATAATCATTACAATAATAGTCTTACAAATCAGGTGTTAAAAAAATTAAGTTCAATTGAATTAGTAATTAAGTAAGTAAATTATACTTCAATTAATCCAGACATTAATATTAAGCATTTTTTTTCCAAAGTAAGATTTTAAAATTATTTATTCAAAATGTGTATTGTATTATAGGATTATAAGAAAAAAATATTTTAATGTAAAATGCATATGTAAGTGTCTTAATTTTTATTTGAAATCAGTAATTTCAAAGAATGATTCGGTTTTTTTTTTGGTTTTTTTAATATTTCATTGTAAAATGTATTTTTAAATGTTATAATCTTTGTTTGAACCCAGTAATTTCAAGGAATAATTCGGTTTTTAAAAAAATATTTCATTATCAAACTTAGTTTTGAATGTTATAATTTTTTGTTTGAAACCAGTTATTTCAAAGAAAGATTCCCTTTTCAAAAAAAATATTTTAACGTAAAATGTATTTTTAAATGTTATAATTTTTGTTTGAAACCAGTCATTTCAAAGAATGTTTCTAGCAATTTCAAACAAAGATTCAAATTTAATAAAAAATGTTTCACCGTAAAATGTATAATAATATGTTATAACACAAATGTATATAATACGTTATAATTTTTGTTTAAACCCAGTCATTTCAAAGAATGAATCTGCTTAGAAAAGTAACAAAATAAAATGGACATTGATCATTTCTCTAAGAAAAACAATTTAAATCAAAACAGTCAATAAATTCAAAATTATATCAAAAATAAACAAAACACTCACCTGAACTTCAAAACAGATCTATGTGCGCAGTTCAATCAAAACACAACAACGAACATCACGTTTTCGGTAATGTGCCAACAAAGAGCTTCTACTAAATACTGCTACAAAATGTTCACTGTGGCGTTATAAATGGCCTACCACCTATTCTAAAGCTTTATTTGCTGAGCTTTAGGTTGACATGGAAATTTCCCCAGCCATTCATTCATAAAATAAGCTGATTCACTTTCAGTATAAGCTGTCGCGCGGTTATTGTTTTAGGTAGTTCTAAATCTTTTCCTCAGAATAACGGTATTTTGAGTTGTGTAAACATTAGCTATCTCTAATTCTGAGCCAATCCCTAAACAGAGCCTCTTCTTATCAAAGCCTTATCTCATTTTTTTTTTTTTTTTTTTTTACCTGCGCCTTCTGAAACGGGATTAGATCAGAAATAATAACTGAACGCATAAAACAAAGCTTTACGGAGATTAACAAATCTACGTCGGAAGAGTACGGAAAAAAGTGTTCGTGCTTCAAAGGAATAACTCAGAAAACTGAACAAGTTTCATTTGAAATTAAGTTGAAACTTATGTTGAATGAAAAAAATACACCTACGCTGAGACAGGATATTTCACTTTTACATCGCAAACCTTCTTTTATCTTGGGTTTTTTTTTTTTCTTCCTTTTTTATGTATGGCCGTTTCACATAAAATGTATAAGAGTTGTAGATTTTAGATAAAGTAGTCAACAAAAAAAAAAAAAAGGTTTGAATTGTGACTCACGTTCAAGTGGCGGTTAGGTTTGAAAATTTGCACGCATCGAACTGTTTTTTATGAATAAATATTTAGTTTTTGTACATACTGTAATATAAATTTTTTTTTTAACTTTTATAAAAAGAAATGTTAAACATTTCTAAAATTAATTGATTAAGTTTAATAAATGAATTTTTTAAAAAAACTGAATAAATCCATTTAGTATTTTTTGAATAATATGAAAAAAAGAACAATATTTAACTAAAAAAATTTAATAATGCAATCAAACTTCGCGGAGGTAAAATACAGATTTTGGATCGTCTAAAAATTTCATTTAATTATAATAGGGATAATGATACAATATTTTTTGTGAAAAATTAACCATGTAATGGCAACAATGTAAATATGTTGATATCTTCCTCATTAATAAATCTGCGTCCGTAAAAAGATGGCATGTCTTTCTTTCCAATCTATACAAAGAAGACTCATTACTATCATCAGGCAAGAACCGATCTTTAAGATTTCAACAAGCAACATTTTGTGGCCTTGTCCTTTATTTTCTAGAAATATTGAAAAGAAGTAGACTTTCAAACCAATTGTTAATGACATCTCCATTTATCTTTCTATTCTTTTACTATATCCCATGTGTGATGTTGTGCAATACGATAATTAAATTATGTTGAAATATCCGAGTATAAAATAATTAGTACCATCTATAAAGCGAGCGAGTTGGTTTGTATTATCAATATAAAAATTTATTCCTTCAACGGATTTTTTTTTAATAAATACATTCTACTAGTGTTCTTTAAAAGAAATTTATAATATCACTTTTTTTTTTTTTTTTTTTTTTTTTTTGTTGAATATGATGGACTTCATTTTTTTTTTATGTTAACCCATAGGCGGGTAATAAAGAGATGGCATTGCTTAGACGAGGACAAGGACTTTCAACTGCATTTGCACGTCGTATGGGAAAGAAACCTGGAAAACTTCCACCTAACAGCCTTATTGTATATGTGACACACTACCACTGTCGCCATTGAGTCTCCTAGATTTTGTTGGCGACCTGATAGCCAAATGGCTAGCACTCTGGCCTATGATATCACAGGCTTCAGGTTCGAAACCTGGCGTTGGCATAGATGTTTGCTAGTGGTTCGAAATACATTTTAAGCCGTAGGTCCCGGTCTGTTTAGCTCTCATGTGCCCAAGATGACCGTAGAGCGGCAAACCAAACTTCGATTTTGTTTCTTTTCTCACACTTCACCTATGAATCGAGTACTATATAGCCCCCTTTCAGTCAAAAGGGGGAGGGAAAACATCGGTGGACCTCATGTATATCAAGAACAGCTAGCTCACTGACGAATGTTGAGTGAAGCACAGTGCCTTTTCCAGGTAACTGCCCCGCATTTGCATGCCGTATTGAAAACTTGGAAAATTCTCAGTAGGCAACCTAACTATCGAGACGAGACACATAGTGTCACAATCGCCATTGAGTTTCCTCGTTTCAGCAGTGACTACAACAGACACCACCAGCAAATACGAACCCCCGCCCTTCTGCACGCATTAAACTCGATCACAAATTTGGTACCTAAAGAAATGGAAATTAATTATCCTAATATAGAGAAACTTTTACCATTTTTAAAAAATGTTTTAAAGACTCCATATTTAATTTATGTATGCTAAATACTTGATGGGAGTGGCGAAAAGTTATTTCTAATTTCTAAGGAATAAAATTTAAGATAACTCTTCCGTATTCGTATGTCTTAAGAAACAGCTAAACCGTTATTTCGAAAAATTTCCAAATTTACACATAAATTAGAAGTAAATTTATTATTAAGAGTAACAAATTTTTATCATCATCATCATTGGAGCAACAGCCCCATGGTGGGCCAATGATGATGATGATTAAACCTGCTGGCAGATTTTGAGACAGGAATTGATTTCTTTTACGGGGTAGGGTTGTCAGCACTACACCGAACGCTCTACAGCCGTTCTAAAACGGGACTTACGGTTTAAAGTGGATTCCGAACCACTACAAACATCCATGACACCGGCGGGACTCGAATCTGAAACTTTGGCAGCGACCACTAGGCGGCCATTAGTCCCTAACAAATTTATACCAAAAACAAAATCACAAAATGTTTAACACTGTTATAAATCCGTAATTTTTTTCTTATATGTTAATATAAAATTTCCAGAATAAGCAAATATGATAAAATCCAATTTTAATGGTATTGTTAAGTAGATAAAAATTATTTATATTTAAATTTTGATTCTTGGGTTATAGTACAAGAATACGTTTGTAGATGGCGCCACGAGAATCATGCCAAAACTTATTGTCTATCGAATATTTCATGCACCTTGAAGTTAAAAGGATTGAAAAATGATTAAGTTAACTATACAAGTTGCTAGCTTTGAGATACTTTACTATTATTTATTTAAAGCTTTACTATTATTTATTTTAAAATAAGGAAAAATAAATGATTGGTCATTTGAAAATGTTTATCAGTTTACTAAGTTATTAAGTTTTACTATTACTAAGGAATTTCGAAACAATTTAAAAATGAAAATGAATCAATTATTCTGTTATAGTGGTGGTGTTTTTTTTTTTTTTTTTTTATTAATAACTAAACTATCAATTCATCTGCCAAATGCATCTATATTTTCATTTGGTTGAAGATCTTTTACTTATTTTAAATTTTGCGGTTTAGACCGTATGCTTAGAATCCAAATTACATCAATAAGCAGAATAATAATTATTATTATAACAATTATCAGTGATATTACAAAAACAAGTAATATAATTTTTTTTTTTAAAGTCTTGCAGAAAGTAGGAATTGACTTTATAGTATATTGCAGAAACTTGTAGACTTGTAGTATATTGCAGAAAGTCCTTTATAAATAGTTTTCATTCATTTTTTTTAAGTTTATCTGGAGCCACTATTGGTAGATATATGAATTTAAATCTAAAAACTAAAATTACTTAATCAAATTTAATTAGTGAATTAATATTTGAAAAAAACTCTAATTTCCACTACAAGTTCAAAAAATGTATGAACTTGACGGATGAATCAAAAGTATGAACGATTGAAAATTTGAACAAGATATATAGGGAGCTAATAGAAGGAATTTAAAAAAAAAAAAAATTAAAATTTATAGTGGTAAAACATTCTATGACTTGTGATGGCCCAGTGACTAGCGCTCTGGCGTTCTATGCCACATGTTTCGGGCTCGAATCCCGGTCGTGCCATGGATGTTTGTAGTGGTTCGATTTCACTTTAAACCGTAGGTCCCGGTGTAATATGACTGCAGAGCGTAGAACGTAGGGCTGACAACCCTACCCCCGTAAAGATAACATCTCCTGTCTAGAAATCTGCCAGTAGATTGACGGCCTTGGCCCACCATGGGGCTGCTGCGCCACTGATGACGCTGATGATGAAAAAATTCTTAACTAACAGTTGGGCTGGCATGCTCGTAGGCAGACACATAGACGGCGATACTAGTATTAAATCCATATAACTTTAGTTAGCCCTAACCTTCAAAAGACACGTGTATAAATTTGACAGCTGTTGCACGATTAGTATGTGAGTTATAGCATTTTTAGTCAAGCAACTTTTGTTAGTTTGAAAAAAATGGATAAAAAAGGAATTTCGTGGGTTTAATAAAGCATTGCTGGTTGGCGAAAAAAAAATACTATTGAAGCCAAGGCTTAGCTTGATAAACATTATTCGGACTTTGCACCAGGAAAATCAGCCGTAGAGAAGTGGTTTGCTAAATTTAAACGAGGTGAAATGAGCACCGAGGACGATGCACGCAGTGGACGCCCCAAAGAGGCTGTTAGTGTGACGAAAACATAAAAATAGTTCACAAAATAATTTCTGATAACCGTCAATTGAAGTTGATTGAGATAGCTGAGACCCTAAAGATATGAAAGGAACGTGTTGGACATATCGTGAATGAATATTTGGATATTCTAAAGCTCTGTTCAAAGTGGGTGCCGCGCAGAACTCACAATCGACCCAAAACAACAACGAATGGATGATTCTAAGCAGTGTTTAGAGCTGTTCAATCTTAATAAAGCCGAATTTTTGCGTCGATATGTGACAATGGATGAAACATGGCTCCATCATTTCACACCGAAGTCCAATCGACAGTCAGCCGAGTGGACTGCACGTGATAAACACTAAAAATGCTATAACTTCACTAAAAATGCTATAACTCACATACTAATAGTGCAACAGCTGTCAAATTTATACACGTGTTTTTGAAGGTTAGGGCTAACAAAAATCATATGGATTTAATACTAGTAGCGCCATCTATGTGTCAGCCTATGAATTTTCAGTCCACCTGTTATTACTGCATTTCACTGGTTCTTATTAAACGTTGAGAAGAAAAATACTAATTTTTTTTTTAAATTGAAATTAAACGTCACCAAATAAAATAGCTCCAAAGGATGTACCTTTTACAGTTTAAAAGAACTTATCTGATCTAACCCAAAATCAATAGTTTATTCTTAAAAAGGAATATATATTTTTATTTTTTCGTTCTAAAGAAGACAGAAAAAGCTGTTTGAAATAATACAATTAAAAAATAAATGCACAACTAACACTTTTTTCTTAAAGTTAACCTAGTTCTGTTTTTGTTTTGTTTCGAAACATCGGTCTCGTCCTTTGAAGAAAAGGGTTTTTCTTTTATTATTTTTTATTTGTCGCCTATTATTTGAACTCCAACTGATGAAATGGACGAAGCGTAAAGTGCTTTTTTTTTTAATGATATAACAAGCGTTAGCAAACAACAGGCAGCAGGTGATATCTTGAAAAGGATGTCTTTCTTTGTTGTCTTCATTCCAAGTTTTTGAGGTGTCTATGGAAGGTATCGAATCGTTCCACAACCAATCAAAAGCACTCGACCGATTCGTAATCATTTCAAACAGTGTCATTGTCGACGAAATGGAATTATACTTGAAACAGGGACATAAAGGCCTTGGTCATATGTCCAGTTTACTTAAAAAATATAAATACGTGAAAATAAATTTTCAAATTATAAAGAAAGATCAAAACAACAATTAGAGCTTATAGTTTTTAACACACACAAATTAAGTATTTAAATAGTAGAAAAGAACATTTTATTTAATGTTTACTGTTCGAATTAGATCAATTCACAAAAATTAATTAATTAATAATTAATTCACAGAACTTTTGTGAATTACGTGACAGTTTTTTTATGCAGGATTCTATTTATGCCAGTTGGCCTAGCTCTCTGGTCTCTTGATACCACACGTTTACAGGTTCGAATCTTGGCGGTGGCATGGATATTTATGAGTGGTTCGGAATCCACGTTAAACTGTAGGTCCCGGTCAAATTAGCACTAAAATGTGCAACAAATGACCGTAGAGCGACAAACCAAAACACGTACTTGTGCATTTAAACTCCACCAACTTAAACTAACTTTTCCAACAGAAAGATATCCGACCAGCAGGCTTGTCGTGACCATCCCCGGTGTAGCCACGGGAATTTCGGGTCGATTTAGCCTGTCGAGTGTCAAACCAGGATGTCCTAATTCGACATTCTAATTCGCTGTCACCGGGGCGCCTCCAATTTTTGATGAGGAATTATGATGTTCAAAGGGAGATAATGTCATATGAACAAAGAGATTCTTGTTTTTGGTTTGGTCTTTTTTTTTTTTTTTTTTTTTGGTTTAGATTTAGAGTTTATTTATTTTTTTGCATCAGTTGCTAATTATCTATATCATGAATGACCACTAGGAAGATTTTTAATTGTAACTTTATGTGATATGGTAGAAAATCTGGAAAATTTTTTCAGCTAACCTGACTGTCGAACGAAGACATTTATAGGCAGTCTAAATCACCACCTCTTAGTATTTGAAAACAGTGGCAGAAACGAATCGGATTGAAATCAAATCTGGATTTCTCTTGTATGCTAGCTGCTCTTGTCACCATTGTGCTAAAAGATGAATTAGTTGAACCTTACTTATACCCAGAAAATTTTGAAGATATGTACAGTGCATCGATGTGGTTTCGAATGTTATGGTGAAACTATGAAATAAAAAATTTTAAATTTCAAGTAAATACATTTATTTTGATTAAAAATGGTAATGAATTTGAATCATGGATTTGGAATGACTCACTAGCCTATAAAATGTGATTGAGATTTTCGTAAGATAATTATTAACAGAATAAATCCAATGAGCCACTTAAATGAACTCTTAAATAGATTAAATTCAATATAAAAAGCCGTATTTATGTTGCATATTAAAAACAAGAAGGATTAAAGTTTTAAATTATAACTGTTTTATTAAAAAAATTGCAAAGAGACGAGCGTGATAAAATAATTCTAGAGAGCGTGACAAAAATCTCTGAATTAAATGAGTCTATGGGAGCGATTAAAAGACCCATCGAAACTTAATGAGGAGAATCCCAGACAATTCAAAACCAAAAAAAAAAAGTTGTTGATTTTTTTGTTCTTTGTCTTCTGCTAGAAATCGCTCATTACACCTGCCAGGAAGCTCCACTCCATGAATCAGCGGCGGCGGAGATGCGAAGGTTTACACGCGCCACGGATCTCCAGTCTGGTTTTGAAATCTCACCAGGGATGGACAAGTGGAAGTTCGTCTGTAGGGTCGAAACGACTCCGGATTTGGTTTTAGTTTCTAATGATCCGACACAAAAAGATTGACTGCACTGTCGAATCAAGTTTTTTTTAACGCCCTCTACTTAGTTAGTTTGTATCTCTTTTTAGCCTATTTTAATGGCTTTAGTTAGTGGCAAGTCTTTTTTAGTGACCGTATTTGTTTTCCTACCTACCGATGTGGGACATTTATTCTTCAACACGTCGTAAGAGTCCCACATTAAATAAAACTAGAATAGAGATCTGCAATTTTAAATGGCACAAATAAATTACACCCATATTGCATATGTGGATTAAAATGTAGTACACTGAAGTGACAAAAGTCATGGGATAGCAATATGCAAATTTTCAGATGGCAGTAGCATCGCGTAGAACAGGTATAAATGCGCAGTGCTTTCGCAGAGCTTTCATTTCTGTTCAAGCTATTCATGTGAAGAGGTTTTGACGTGATGATGACCGCACGACGGGAATTAACAGACTTTGAACGCGGAATGTTAGTTGAGCTAGACGCATGGGTCATGCCATTTCGGAAATCGTTAGGGAATTCAACATTCCCAGATCCACTGTGTTAAGAATGTGCCGAGAGTAGGACATTTCAGGCATAACATCCCACCATGGACAGCGCGGTGGTCGACCGCCTGCACTTAACGACCGAGACCGGCGACACCTGCAAAGAGTCGTAAATTCTAACAGACAAGTTAACACTGCGTCAAATAGCCGCAGAAATCAATGTGGCACGTACAAGGGACTTGTCTGTTAGAACTGTGCGGAGAAATTTGGCTTTTTCTTGGGCTATTCCAGCAGAAGACCGACTCGAGTGCCTTTACTCACAGAACGACATCGCTTGCAGCGACTCGTGGGCACGTGAGCATATCGGTTGGTCCCTAGATGAATGGAAAACCGTGGCCTGGTCCGATGAGTCCCGATTTCAGTTGGTAAGAGCTGATGGTAGGGTTCGAGTGTGGCGCAGACCCCACGAAGCCATGGACCCAAACTGTCAGCAAGGCACTGTTCAAGCTGGTGGTGGCTCCGTAATGGTGTGGGCTGTTTTTTCATGGCATGGACTTGGTCCTCTGGAGCGACTGGACCGAACATTGACTGAAATGCTTATGTTCAGCTACTTGAGAGCACTTGCAGCCATTCATGGACTTCATGTACCCAAACAACGATGGGATTTTTATGGATGACAATGCGCCATGTCACCGGGCCACAACTGTTCGCGATTGGCTTGAAGAACATTCTGGACAATTCCAACGAATGATCTGGCCACCTAGATCGCCCGACATGAATCCCATCGAGCATTTATGGGACATCATCGAGAGGTCTGTTCGTGCCCAAAATCCTGCACCATCAACGCTTTCACAATTATGGACGTCTATCGAGACAGCATGGCTCAATATTCTTGCAGAAGACTTCCAACGACTTGTTGAGTCCATGCCACGTCGAGTTGCTGCACTTCGCCGGGCGAAAGGAGGGCCGACACGATATTAAGAGGTATCCCATGACTTTTGTCACTTCATATGATCATTCATCAATGTAAAGGTGTGTGTGTGTGTTATTTCTTATCCCATTTCGTTGACAGCAATATCTAGACCAAGTCCATGAGCCTGTGTGATCTCATGGAAGGAGGGAAGGTGAGGGGCACCCATAGGCAGAATTCTAACTTGGCTTCGTGACGCTGAAGAAGGAGGACGGGACTTCAGAACCTCAACTCATTAACGCATCGTAGAGGATAAAACCCGGAAAACTCCCACCAGGTAATCCGGCTGACGAGGCAAGAGGCTGAACATCCCAAACGTCATCGAGTATCTTCATTTTTGAAACTGTGTCTACAACAAAGCAGCCCGCGGATGGAACTTCCAGTGGCGCGCATTGCCACTGAGCCAAGAATCGGCTATATATATTTTATAGCATGATCAGCACTAACCAAGGTTTACTCTAAGCACCTGCTATACTTTACCAATCAGATCTAGGCACAGTGATGTGGTGTGGTGTAATAGTTGTAGTAGTAGTATACTTCACAAATGTTTTTGCCACCATAACTGTGGGCGTGCAGCCCCAGGAATGCACAATGAAAATGAACGAACATTAACATTAAACATTAAAAACATATGAAAGGTTTGAACCTTTCTTTCTCATTTAAATCGAGGAATTTAATGAATAGGCTTTCCGGCCTACTGATTTCTCCTTCCAATCCTCGGTAATGACACGGAATTCCATCGGCATACATGCTGTTTTCACCGAACTGAAATGAAGGATTTAATACAGTTAATATCTATGCCCTTCCAGGACGCCACAAATTGGAAATTTACATCGGCAAGGCTTATTAACTCAGCGAAAAAACTTTCCAACTTATAAATTTATTGCTATCATTACAGGAATAGATAATTCTTTTTTTCAGTTCAGCTTCACATATAGGGTTTCGAAATCTGTCCCTCAACTGCCTAGAGGGAGGGTCCAAGCAGAACCACGTCCACGTCATGGTCCATACAGGTAATGGATGTCCAAAAACTCAGCCAAGAGTATATACAGTATATAATGCTAACCCAATCAGCAAACCATTAGATCCTATATCTGAAAGTGTCATCATAAAACTGGTTACATGAACATTCATTGTCAGAGGTTTTGCAGTGGTTCCGTTGTTGGAGGTGTATAACTGATATCCATAGGTTGCTGTTTCGACTCTGACTGGACGGAACACTATTATAGAGCTGCTTGGCGGTCAATTGGCTAGCGCTCTGGCCGTTGGTACCACAGGCCTTCAGATTGCATTCTGGCGGCAGCATGGGTGCTTGTGAGTGGTTCGGAATCCACTTTAAACTATAGGTCTCGGTCTGTTTAGCCCTCGTGTGCACAAAATAACCTTAGAGTGATAAACCAAACAAAACCGTTGTTGGAGAGTGTTGGATCGCAGTTCAGTGGTTGTGTGCACGAGTACTTAAAATCCGTTTATTTGGGTGGGGCATTGGCACTGCAATAAGATGTCCAATAGTCCAGTGATTCTCGAAGTGTGGGCAAAGGCATGCAATATAAAAAAGTGAAAAGTTAAACAGGCTGAACAAAAAAACGAAATAAAAGCTAAAAAGTGGTAAATATGTAGTTTTGTTATTGTTGTTTGATTTTTAATTGGCCCCTTATAAACTTAAAACCGCCGGCCTAGAGGGGTTTTGGCAAACCTCTTCCTTCTCTGATAGTATCAGTCTTTTCGAGATGCTTATATTCTTTGCGGAGATTTGGGGTGGTTTGTTTTGGGAGATCTTGCAGATGGAATTAATAAGCAAGCAATGTCGGATTGTTTGAAACTGTTTGTTTGTCGGCTCGTCCAGCTAATAAGCCAAGCGTGTTATAAATAGATAAAGTGATATGAATTAGTTAAAGTAGAATAGTAAGTGTTATATTACTTCTCATTTATCGTCTCTGATAAATAGTTTTGTGATAAATAGTTGCTCTTCTCTCATGCATGATGGAACAGTAAGGAATTATCTAATGCAGATAACGAAAGTGCAACTTCAACTAGCGGCACGATTGTGAAATGGATGAAAATGTCGTAAATAGGATTAAGATTAGAGTTTGGTTTCTCATCGATAATAATTAGAATAGAAACAGATTGTAGATTTCGTATGACAGCTTTGCTCTCAGTATGCAAATTGAAGAACCGTTTAGAAATTAATCACAACTACATGGTTGGCAAACTTCATTCTTTCTTTGCCAGTAAGTTGAAAGAGCTAAAAAAAAAAAAAGCAAAAATAATAATAATAATAATAATAATAAATAAAAATAAATAAATAAACAAATAAATATTTTTAATAATATTTTAAAATTAATTTAATAAATATCATTTTTTTAAAGTCAATTCCTACTTTTTTTTTTCATTACATTGCAGAAAGTTCTTTATAAATAAAGTTGAAATTTTCCTCTTACATCTGGAGCCGTCTATTGGTCGATACATGCAACTTAAATGTAAATAAAAAACTAAACTGAATTAATATTTGAAAAACTGCATTAACATCCAGTGTCATCCACTACAAGTTCAAAAAAATGCATTTGAACTTGAATGGATGAATAAAAAGTGTTTTTGAAATAATAAATAATTTAATAATAAAAAAAAAAATAATAATAATAAATAAATAAATAAAAGGTTTTTCAAGACTACAACAACATCGAATAATGTTTAGGGCTTGTAGGATCGAAATGTAAAAGTCACCATACAATCTTAGAAACAGAACATATCTCATTGGCTGTTGTAGATAGATTAAGTGATGTAGATACTATGGTTGGTGAATTTGCTGAAAACTGCTTTCAAAAATTCCTTTGCCCAACAGTCACAGAAAGCAGCATATGATGAAAGATTGGAATAACCTTCAATTTATTTGAAAAATCAAAGGAAAGGAATTTAGATTGCAGCTAAATGAGACTACGGATAACAACAAAATGTCTTATTTGTTATACTATGTGCGGTTCATAGATGGCTATCACATTGCAGAAGAGCAGAAGACGGTGGGAAGGCTAGGACATGTTCGAGATCTATTATATCTGAAAATTATTTGGATTGGACTAAATACACTCATGTCCATAAATTAAGGATAATGAAGTTCATGCAAAAGAAAGAGACAGAAGCAAAACAAATTTGACTTATTTGTAAAGTCTATTTATTAAACAAAAGGTAAAAAGCAAAAAAAGATGCTATATGTTTGACATAATTAATAAAAATTGCGAATTTTACTCCTGGAGCAAATTTCAAAAAAGAACCTATTTACAAAAAACAGTATAACATGGTTAGTATGATGGTTAATATGGAGTATGTCTCCCGGACGATGCAATACAGGCCTTACAACGCCTAGGCATGCTGAGTATCAAATTATCAATCTGATCTTGGGGAATATTACACCACTCATCAAGCAATGCCCTCCGAAGTTCCGGTTGACAGGTGGGAGGGGGTTGACGGGCTGCAATTCGTCGGCCAAGCATATCCCACACATGCTCTATTGGATTCAAGTCCAGTGAGTATGCTGGCCAATCCATACGGGTGATATCCTTCAATTGAAGGCATTCGTCTACAATGTTTGCACGGTGAGGACGGTCGTTGTCATCCATAAACAGAAATTCAGCACCCATGGCGCCCCGAAACAAACGTACATGTTATTCCAGAATGACATCCCGATAGATGTGGCCTGTCATTGTTAAACTCTGAACATGCAGGTCAGTTCTGGAACCAAGAATAATTCCTCCCCAAACGAGCCATCCTGCACCACCGTAACGGTGTCGTTCAATGGTGTTCTCTTGGTGGTAACGGGTACCTGGCGCTCCTCATATGAAAGTCCGGCGAGAATCAAACTGCAAACTAAACCTGGACTCGTCGGAAAACATCACACAAGACCACTATTGCGGAGTCCACAATGCATGCTCTCTACTCCAGGTTAATCGCAGGCGACAGTGAGTTGCGGTAAGTGGTACACATCTGACAGGCCTACGAGCATATAGACCAATGTGCCCTAAGCGTCTGTACACGGTCTGTACACGGTGCCTTGTAACTGTCGTACCGGTAGCTGAAGAGAGCTGACGAGACAGGTCTGATGCTGTGCTCCGTCTGTTTCTTTTGGCAGTAACTGCTAAATACCGGTCCTCATTCGGCGTTGTAACTCGAGGGCGACCTGTGCTGTAACATCTACTCACATTACCATCATCTTGGAATCGCTGCCAAAGCCTGGAGATGACACTCTGGGCGATTCCAAGTTCCTCGGATACTTCCAGCTGGCTACGTCCACATTCCAGTCGTCCGAAAATTCTACCACGTAAAAAATCATCCAAATGCTTCCTTTGTGCCATAACTATGCGGTTATTGCACTGAAAGGCTTTTAAAGCGCTTGTGAACAATTTTACTTCTTTGCCACCATTCCTTATATACCCCTCTCTTACACTCTCGTCATTGTGACGTACTATCCGCGCCATCTGGTGGTTTCCTGTAATTTGCATATTCTTTTTCAAGAAGTGTGGGATAATTCTACAGGTGAAATTTTTATTTTAGAGTTTAATTTCTGTGTGATTCTGAATTATCCTTAATTTATGGACATGAGTGTACATTGGTGGGGCCTGATGGCCAAGTCTGGCGCTCGGCACAACAGATCTCTGATTGGAGTCAGGCGGTGCCATGGATGTTTGTAGTGGTTCGAATCCTTTTAAACCATATGTCCGGGCCTAATATGACTACTATCACTACACCACAACACAACACAAACTTTTGTCTCTATACTGTTTGATGTGGGTGAGAGAAGTCTGACTAGACTCCGTGATGCTCTACAATCATATGAGACCGGGACATAATGCTTAAGATGGATTACGAACCGCTACAAATATCCATGGCAGCGTCGGATTCGAACCCGAAACTTGTGGCACCGAGTGCCAGAGCGCTAGAAACTCGGTGCTTTAAAACTATCAAAACTCGGAGAATCAAATTATTTAAATCAAAATAAATTCAAACAAATATAACTAGAATAAAGGGATTTGCATTTGCAAGTTCTATAGAAATTTGGCAGCCTGGTGGCCAATTGACTGACGCTCTGGCCTTTGTTACCACTGGCTTCAGGTTCGAATCCTGAAGGCAGCAGGGATGTTTATGAGTGGTTCGGAATTCACGTTAAACTGTAGGTCCCGGTCTAATTAGTCCAAAGAGTGCCCAAAATGACAGTAGAGCGACAAACTAAATAAATAAAATAAACCTGTTACGTACCTTTGCATGAATTCTCCGACTTGTCTGCTTGCTAATTATCCACTCATTCGGTGGTCAAACTCTAACTGACCACTCTGTACTGGAACGTCCCATCTTCACTATCACTCGAATGTACAATGAAATAAAAGTATAAAATTTTTAAAAATACTTTCCTATAACATTAACTTTAAATGTTAATTCTTCGGTATGTTGAATATTAAATATTGTTATAAAATCTCCTCCAAATTTTTAAAATCAATTTTACATTCATTATATAAGAAAACAATGAACTAAAATTGGCATGGACGATTGCAATGGTTCGAAATCCACATTAAACTGTAGATCCCGGTCTAAGTAGCCCAAAAGTGTGCACAAAAAGACCATAAAGCGACAAATTTTTTTTTTCCTAATGCAGCTGGCAAACACTTAAACAATTGTCTTGGATGCCTTAAGGCAAGCGCCGCACCGATATTACTCACTTAGCACTATCTAGGAAGTGCGTGTAGCTTGAAGATAAACTACGGACGTGGAGTAACACTACCCCCGCACAGCTCTACGATCCTGTTAGACCGGATCTACGGCTTAAAGTGGATTCCAAACCATTGCAATCATCCATAGTACCGTCAGGACTCGAACCCGAAATCTGTGTAGAGCAACAAACTAACTAAATAAAATAAACTTGTTACGTACCTTTGCATGAATTCGTGCGATTCGTTTTTCTCTATGTTAGCAATTTTTTATTTGCCACTATGCCAATCTGAAATCTCAACAACAAAAGTAAAGAAAAAAATCTTAACTGCAGATTGTAAATTATTTCAATTTGATTAATCACACTTTATCTATCAAATGTATTGCAACGCTCAGACAATGGGTTGATGGATGACCAAAAATTTTGTTTTTAAAAGAACGAGCAAAGCAGAGTAATTTGTGAGAAAAAACTCGAAACTTCCTGTATTTTTCTGGCTTCTGTTTTCAATGGTCCACTGAGAAATTCCCACACATTGTTTTAGTATCGCGCAATATGGTCAGATTTCCTCTAATAATACAATTTCATCCTCGAATAACACCATGCACTACTTATTTGAGTGTCATCTTTAAAATATTGTTTTTGGATTTTTTTTTTTTTCTACGATAAAAAAAAAAGTATAGATTCAAAATATTTTTTTGACATAAAATGTTCTTTTTTTTCTTTCCTCTCCGCTCTTTTGTTCTTTCGGCAAGAACTACCGAAAAATATTATTTTTTTTATGAATTTTAAAGAATTTCTTTAATGCTTTTAGCAGTTATACAGTACATTAAATAAGCTGTCACATAATTTTTAAGAAGATTTTAACTTATAAGTATTTGCAACATCTAAACCAGGGTGGCCAACCCGCGACCCGCCTTGAATATTTTTCCGGCCCGTGAGATGTATCACACTTTTACAAAATATATTTATTTTAGAATGGCCAAAGGAGTGAAAACTAATGTAGTAAAAAAATACATTATGTATGCTATGCTCTATATACTCTAACCCATATAAACTCTATATACTCTAACCCATCTATATACTCTACTCCCATATACTCTAAATTACAAGAAATATGCAAAAGAAATAAGAAAACTTACAGCTGCTTTTGAAAGACGATTCAATAATTTAGAGTTAGACCAATACAATATATTTTGAAATATATTCATCTCCCTTTCATGTTGAAAGGGAGATGAATAGTCGAGAGTCGAGTCGGCTCCAAAATATCTCCAAATGGAACTGGTTGACTTACAATGAAATATTGAATTAAAACACATTTTTGAAATATCAGAATCAAAAATAGGTTTTTATAACACTTACGTCACAAAAGAGAAATTTTCCAATTTAAGAAATCTGGCACAAAAAGTTGTCAGAGCTTTTGCTTCAACTTACACCTGCGAAACTTTTTTTTCGAAAATGAAATTGAGTCAACTCAAAACAAGCTCAAACATAACAGGCACAACCCCAAATTACGATGTACAAATACCGAACTTGAGATCGATTTGCAAAAGCTAAGTGAAAGAGTGGAGAAACAAATATCGCACTAGTAAAATAAATATTTTTGAATGATTTCCTTTATATTCATATATATTTTTTTATATTTCATCTTGAGTGTTATATATTTCTTTACAATGTGTGTTTGGTATCATTATTATGATATTATCCATGTTTACATGCAAGAATAATAGTAAACCCAAAAATAATAACTCATTGTGGTTCCATTTTTTACTCCAAAAAATGTCTATGTATAGTGGGTCTAATTGGGGATAATATATAATTTTATATGCAGCCCGCGGAGTTAGGATGCATTTCCAAAGTGGCTCGCAAGATCATTTGGATTGGCCACCTCCTCATCTAAACAAATTAATTAATTAACAATGGAAAAAAAAAAAAGGTAGGTTCGGGAAATTTTAAAATAAATATTAAAAAGAAAAAGAAGAAAAATTGTGAAACAATTAGTAATGCAAGGTAGCCTCGAATAAGATTTATTCTATTTCGTACAATTCGTATATAGACTTAAGTTGGATTTACCGCCCTACAGTCATTTTCTGCACACTTTGTACCGCTATGTAGGACACAACTTGCTATGTAGCCTGAAATATTGGGGCCTGATGGCCAATTGGCTAGCGCTCTGCCCTTTGGTACCCCCGGCTTCGGGTTCGAATCCTGGAAGTAGCATGGATGTTTGCGAATGTTCGGAATCCACTTTAAACTGTAGGTCCCAGTGTGCAGAAAATGACCGTAGAGAGGCAAACCAAACCTAAGGTTGCATACTTAAAATGCCTTCGTCAAAATTGTATTCGTGCGAGGTTTCAAATATCAGTATATTTCCTTAATGTTAAAACAGTTTGATCTCTCAACTGCTGGTATTAAAAAAGTCATTAATTGCTATAACAATTAAAACTTATAAAATTAGAGTGGTTAAAAATTATCAACATAATAAAAATCTAAACGTTTACATGGTTTAATAAAAATTATACAAAGCAATGGGCTTTAGCGGCTCTAATTTCCAGAAGTATCAATTTTTATACTTTTAAACACATAATACTTACTTAAGTCTAAAGTTACCATCATCACTTACGTCTTCGCTAAGCTTTTACGTTGGTTGGTACTCGTGAATTATGATGTTCAACTCTGAATACTGTGGGTTTAGAATAAGATAATAGAGTGACAGCCATGGATTTACAGAATATACAATACATAAGATAAAGATTTATGAGAAGATTTGGGATACATGTATCTAAAGTATGCTAAGTCTGAACATATTAAATGACTTAAGTCATATATTATAATATAGCATATTACATAAGCATTAAATGATACAGAAAGTACGTAAGATGCAGTATGAAGATCAAAGAAATTTCAATAAAGAAATATTATATTATTTTTTAAAAATAATTATGTAATAAATAATTAGTTATTTTAATTAATTAATAATAATTATTACTTACAATAAACTTTTCGTTTTGAATTCTTTGGAAAACGCTTCTTTTTTTAAAAAGTCATAAGCCTGCACAATACACCATTCTATCTTCATGAACCATTATGTTAATTTTGGAGATTTGAATGCATATTTGATAAAATATATCTGTAAAAATATTTGTATAATAAATAGTTTGAATAATTATAAAACGTGTATTACCAGTTACAGTAAATTGTTCATTGGTTTTGAATTGTTATGGAAAAGGTTTGCATTTCATAGAAGTCTTCAACTAAATACCATCCTATAATATAATGGCAATTTGTCAAAACTTGGCAACGTTGGACCTATATTTGGCGAGGTTTATGATTTTTGTCTTGATGAATACAATTCCCCTATATTCCATAATAAATAGTATTCGTCTTGGTGAGTATAATCACTACGAGTTCGAAGTAAATAGTATTCATCTTCATGAGTATAATCGCCATACGTTCTGTATATTATATTATGAGTGTAATATGTTCCATAGTCATTCGTTTTGATGAGTATAATCACAATATGTTCCATAGTAAACAGTATACGTCTTGATGAGTAATCATTATACATTTTATAATAAAATGTATTCATCTTGATAAGTATAATCGCCATACGTTATGTATATGGTATTATGGTATTCGTCTTGATGAGTGTAATCACCATACATTCCGTAGTAAATAGCATTCGTTTTGATGAATATAATCACAATACGTTCCATAGTAAACAGTATACGTTTTGATGAGCAAACATTATACATTCCATAATAAAATGTATTCGTCTTGATGGGGTATAATCGCCATATCGTACGTTTTGATGAGTAAACATCATTCCAGTAAAAAATGTACGTCTTGATGGGTTAATCAGCATACGTACCATCCTTTCCATAGTATACGCCTTGATTAATCAGCATGCTTTCCATGGTTTTAGGTGAGTAATAACCATACGTTCCATAGTAAATTGTATTCGTTTGATGAGTGTTATCATCATAAGTTCAATAGCAAATATTATTTATTTTGATTAGTTTAATTAATTATATTTATAAAGTCTCCGGTCTTACTTCATGCTTAAGATTATTGTTACATAAGTTATAGTTAACTTTATATATGTTTAGTATATATGTATAAAGCGTATGCGCATTGTGTATGCTCATTTAATACACATGTATAAGGTTTCTACTACACGTATAATATTAACTACCAATCTCCAACAATTTCTTTGAGGAGTGAGGGCCAATTGGCTAGTGCTCTGGCCTTTGGAACCACAGGCTTTTTAAGGTTCGAATCCTGCCAGTAGCATGGATGTTTGTGAGTGGTTCGAATCCACATTAAACTGTAGGTCCCGGTCTGATTAGCCTAAAGTATGCACAAAATGACCATAGAACGACAAACCAAATCAAAAGCTCCTTTTTGGTTTTCTAAAAAGTTCCTTTTTGGTTCCACTAAACTATATTTTTTAATATTTCATTTAAAAGAATTTTTGAAGCACAACAAATTTTCAAAGCTAAAAAAGAACTTTTTGCTAGAAAAGAATTTTTTAATCGATACAAAATATGCAGCTATTTAAATTCCGAACTATTTGCTCATGCCATTTAAGCAAGGCCTCTAGGAAGTTTTAAAAGGCCATTTATATTCTATTTGCACGCCAAGAGCATAAACTAAAGTGAGACTTGATATTTAGATTTATATTCAACACATTAAACCTTCAAGTAAAGTATCGATGCTGTTTATCTGACTGATAAATGCACGAAGAAATATTTTCGACAGCTGGAGTTATCATAGCGGGGACCACGCAAAAATTAAAAAAAAAAAAAACTCATTCTTTTTAAAATAAACCTTTTCAATATCTTGAAATAAAAATCTTTTTCATTCATGGGGTGGCAAGGGGTATTTTAGAAATTTAACATTTAATTTTTAGTATTTTAAAATAAACAATTAAAACCTTTTTATTTTTCCCTAATTAATTATATCCTTTTTTTAATAAAGCAAATAATGATTTCCTTAGATTACCCTTTGACAACTTTAACTGTGGCTGCGTTATTTACACTCAGAAGTTTTGCTAAGCAAATAAAAATAAAAAAAATACTTCATATACAAATTTGGGGCCTGATAGACGAGTGACTAGCGTTCTGGCGCTGGGTGCCACAGGGTTCGAGTCCCGGAGGTGCCACGGAGGCTTGTAATAGTTCTGAATCCCACTTTAAACTGTAGGTTCCGGTTTAATGTGACTGTAGAGAGTTGGGCGTTAACAATATCCCGTAAAAAGAAAACATCCCCTGTCTTGAAAACTGACTGTAAGCAGACGGCCTTGGCTCATAATGGGGCTGTTGTGCCAATGAAGAAGAAGACATACAAATTCATCAATGATTTCAGAAAGTATATAGTGATTGTAGAAAGTATTCGCACACTTTTATCTGTAACAAAAAAGGTACTTAAAGATGCTTAAAAAGTGTCCGAAATTTCAATCCTCAAAGTAAAAATTAAAAAAATTTAACTAAGGTACATATAACAATTTATTTATTTTACACTTTATTTTAATTGAAAGCTCATTAGATCACCGAAGTCAAGTCTCATTGGGCGCGGACAGTACTTGGGTGGGTGACCACCTGGGAACACCGCGTGCCGTTGGCATTCACAAATTTGGGACCTGAATGGCCGAGTGTCTAGCTCTGGCGCTCGGTGCCACAGGTTTCGGGTTCGAATCCCGGCGGTGCCATGGGTGTTGTAGTGGTTCGGAATCCACTTTAAGCCATAGGTCCCGGTCTCCTATGACTGTAAGAACGTCACAGAGCCAAAGTCAGACTTCTACCTACGGGTGCTCCATCACAACAGAAGCTGCTTCCTTCCCTTCAATCATGAGTACGTATGGGCTCGTGGGCTTGGCCAACATGGGCCAAGTGGGATAAGAAACAACAACAACAACAACAGAAATGAAACATTCACACATTTATACCAAAAAAGGTAAAATTACCTTTTTATCATACTGTGTAAAACAGATTCACGGAGTCAAAATAATATATAAATAATTAACAATTAATATTTAGTCATATCTCTTTTTTGTTTTTATTACAGCCTGCAGTCTTCGAGGCCTGGATTCGACACGTTTTGAGGTAATTGAATTCGAAATTAAAAGGGTCGAATATGAATCGAAAATAAGGTTCTTTTTTAAAAGTTGAACCTTTATTACTTTTGAAAACATGATTGAACTGTTGCCATGTTTCTAATTAAAACTTAAGGTCGGAAAATAATGATGATGTTGCCACCGGATAACACAAATATAGAAACACAACATAAATGGAATTACGTTTATCTTGAAGAGTAATTTTTAGATTAACTTAATCTTTCTTTGTTATCTAAAATTTGGCGTGGAATCGATATGAGCTTTTTAAATTTTGGTGTATGTAATACCTAGATCTTAATGTTTAGGTTCATTATCGTATATAAAAACGTGATCACAATTCGATACTATTTTGGTGCATTTTATTGTAAATTATACTTTCATATATTGATGCGCATATTATGATTCTTAATACTATCAATAATGACCAAATTACGATTATCTTCAGATTTGAAATATTTTCTACTACCACCATAATCTTGAAAAACATACTTTTCAGAATAGGCCTGAATGGTCGATTGTCTAGTGTTCTGCGGCTGGATACCACAGGTTTCGAATTCGAGTCCCGGTGGTGCCATGGATGTTTGTAGTGGTTCAGAATCCACTTTAAGCAGTATATACCGGTCTCATATGTCTGTTATAGCGTCACGAAGCCAAGTCAGACTTCTATCTACGGGTGCTCCATCACAACAGAAGTTGCCCTCTTTTCCTTCAACCATGAGTCCATACGGGTTCGTGGTCTTGGTCTAGATGTCTACCAAGTGGGATAAGAAATAACAACAACAAACTTTTCAGAATTATTCATTTCGTACTGTACTTATTGATAAATTTGATACCGGTTATTTACGTACACCGGTATTTTGGAACTGATTTGCAATTTTAAGAGCGCTAATCGTCGATACTTTTTTTTTTTTTCTTCAATTGACAGAAAATGAATCGGATATCGTAAGATGGAAGGTCCGATTGCCGATTGCTGCGTATTTGATGAAGTAACATTACAAAAAAAGAACCAAATCTTTTAGTTATTAACAGTAAGGCAAAACAAAATTTATAAATTGAAATTGGAAACTGGTTTATGTTTTACCTTCAATACAAAGTTGTAAATTTTGTTTCTTTTCAGAATTGAGTCTCCCGACCGTTTGCTTCCTTATTTTTAAACGTTATATGTACACATTTCACAAATTTCAAATTGAATTTTTGTTTAAGAATATGCACTAGAAAGCGCCTAAAACCATTTGACCAATGTTAAAACAAATGGTTTCTATGGCACTATTTTGCAGAAAAAGCCGAAAAATTAGAAAAGTGCAAAAAAAAGTGGAAACAGCGAAATTCACAGTTAACGTGAATTGCGGCATTGCTGTATACCAAAGTAACAAATGCTATTCATTAAATCTGCAAATAAACCAACCTCTTAGCCAGTTTCTGATCTTAATTCTAAGTTTAGCAGATATTGTACCATGGCTGACCTTTTCACAGAAGTGCATAATTCGTTTTCCTTTTTTACATCTTCAAACAAAGATAAAACCACTAACCGCCACATGAGTGATGTTCATCCTCGTGTCCAGTTAGTCTGTGGACAAGCCATTAACATCTGGCCTTTCGAAGACCTTAACTGCAAGTGCGGATATTTCCTTCAAATAAATTGCTTCCATTTTTAGCTCGGAAAATCGATTCCAGGTTGTTTTTAAAAAATAAAATCCTCCTTTTAAATTTTACATGTTTGGTGCGTGATGGCAGAGTGGCTAATGCTCTGGCGCTCGGTACCACAGGTTCTGGATTCGAGCCCCGGTGCAGCCATGGATGTTTGTGAGTGATTTGGAATCCCCCTGTAAACCGTAGGTTCCGGTCTAACAGGAACGTTGAGCATTGCGGGGTAGCGTTACTCCGTGTCTGTAGCTTATCTGCAAGCAATACGCACATCCTGGATAGTGCTAAGTGAGTAATAGCGGTGCAGCGCTTGTTTTCAGGTATAAAAAAAGACAAACTGTCTAAGTGTTTGCCGGTTGCATTAGAAAAAAAAAAAAATTACATGTTCTTATAATGTTTTCTGTTGCTTTTAACTGGAATGTGGGTCCCATTATTTGTCCTTTAAATAATTTTATTAATCTATTAAAAAAGCAGATATTTATTGATCTTTCAGAGTTTTTTCCCCCTTAATTCAACAAAGATCAAACCACTAACCGTCACATTAGTGCTGTCCATCATCGTGTCCAGTGGACAAGCCATTAACATCCGAGTTTTCGGAGACCTTAACTGCAACTGCGGATGTTACCTTCAACTAAATTGCTTCCATTTACAGATTTTTTTTTCAAAAATAAAATCATCCTTTTAAATTTACACGTTTTTTAATGTTTCTTACAGGAATGTAGGGCTTATTATTTGCCCTATAAGTAACTTTATTAATCTATTTAAAAACAAAACAGACATTTATTGACTTTTCAAAGTTTTTTCCCTTAATTCAACAAAGCTCAAGCCACTAACCACCCAAATCGGTGCTGTCCATCACTGTAATCAGTCCACGGACGAGCCCTTAACCTCGGAGGCTTTCGAAGAGACCTTGTTTGGCAAACCGCAGCTGCGCAACACAAAAGCCATAAAGCATCCACAAACGTCCATGTTTTTCCCTTTCGTATATTCTCGGCATGCTATGCATTTGTTAAAAAAGAAATATGGTCCGTGGACGATCGGACAATGCATCTCATCCGGATGACCCTGTTACAACACCTGTTGCCATTCCTGCTTGTGCAAAAATGTCGAAAAAGCGATCGGTAACGTCGCCGCATGTCACTTCCTGGTCATTGAAAGCGAGAACGGTTCGAAAAACAGTTGACACAGGAAGTTATATATTTTCTTTTTTTTTCCAGTCTCAATGGGAACTTGTAATCGCTCTTGTTAGGTGGAAAACAATGATTTGTTATGCAAAAATTCATATTCATCTCTGGGGGAATTGAATGCGTTTAAATTGTATTACTTATTCTAAATGTTGTTCTAATGCAGCTGGCAATACAGAGACAGTTAATCTTTATGTCATAAGGAAGGGCTGCACCGATGTTCGCTACCCAGGAGGCACGTGTAGCTTGGACATAGGCTACAGACGCGAGTAACAACTACCCCCGCAACGCTCTACGATCCTATTAGACCGGGACCTATGGATTCCGAACCAGTACAAATACCCATGGCACCGTGTGGAGCCGAGCACCAGAGAGATAGCCACTCGGCCACCTTGTACAAGAGTGTTCTTCCACCCACTGTCAATTGAAAATTGCATTTTATTGACTACTATCCATCGTTAGTGCCTTTAGACTGAGAAAAGATCACAAAAAGTGGACATTTCGTCAATCAATGATCTTGTTTACAGATGAAGATTGTTACAGTGTCACAAATGTCAGCTGATACTGTAGATCATCTACATCTACATATTTTTTTCTATTTTCAAAGACCATTTTCCTTATTCTAAATGTAATATGCCAATTGTCCTTTGAACTCTTGGCGATGGTGAAAGGTTCAATGGCAGAAGTGGCAAACTCTTTTGGGAAGAGTACCACTATCTGAAAAAAAAATTATCCTTGCCACTTCCAACTTTTGCAACATACTGAAAGATGCAAAAAAGACGAAAAAATGCTATATTTGTATTCATATAAGACTGAGTAGTGGAGGTTTAAAAAAAAATATAATATAATAAATAAAATTTTTTATTGTTAATAAACATTTTAAAAGGTACAATAGGCCTGATGGCCGAGTGACTAGAGGAAGGTACCACTAGTCACTCGGATTCACAAATTCCGAGCCACTGCAAACATCCATAGCACCGCCGGGACTCGAACCCGAAACCAGTGGCACTGAATTTATTACATCGGCCGATAAACGAACTCGGACCGCCCACGTGGGAGGCGAGCGACTCCATTTACCACTGAACCACCGATGCTACACGGAGTCGGACTATCTGGTGAGAGTTTTCCGGGTTTTCTTATGTATGATATGCAAATGCGTGGTAGTTCCTCCTAAAAAAAACCTCCCGGAAAGCACTGCCCTCCTTTTCAGCGACAAGGAGCTAAGTCAGACTTCTACCTATGGGTGCTCCAACACAACAGAAGCTGCTCCCTCCCCCTTTTTCTCTCCTTCCATGAATAGACTACTCATGGAATGTCCGTTCCGCACTGCAAGACACTGAGTATTAGACACATATTAGATATAGACCATAAATATTTGTTAAAAAATTATTATGCTTAATGTTTTTTTTTTTTCTTTCTAATGCAGCTGGCAAACACTTAAACAGCTTGGTCTATTATGCTTAATGTAGAATTTAGAATTATTTCTCGTGATGTAATACAATAATCGTGTCATATGTAATAACAATAAAATTAATAACAGCACGATGCATTCTATTAATTAAGTACGCACATAATACATGAGATGTTTTCGTAGCATGTAAGACATAAAGAATTATAACAAGAATTAGAGATAAATAATCGTTAGTAGTAGATGTGAAAGAATTATAAATGGTAGGCAGGAAAAAAAATATGAGATTTAACTAAAAGTAATTAAATAGAAGTTAAATAAATGTACTTAAATAATATTAACTAAAAAGTATTATTTAGTTTGAAGACGAGGATACAGGAAACATCACAGTTATAAAAATAATTTGGCGCCAAAATACTGGTTGGAGTGATTTGATTTGACGTTCTACGGTCATTTTTTGCACACTTTAGGCTAATTAGACCGGGACCTACAGTGTAACGTGGATTCCGAACCACTCACAATCATCCATGCCACCACCAGGATTCGAACCTGACGCCTGTGGTTCCAAAGGCCAGAGGTTTGAAGCGGGTCACAAACTTTAAATTATATTTTTATTAAGTTTTAAACAATAAAAAGGTTATTGTGTTTAATATTTTTATTAACATACTTTTAAACTTAAATTTGAAATAAATGCACACAAATATTCAAAATAGGCTGCCTTATTTTCGAATATAAATAACAGTGTAAATTCCGTCAAAAAAATTCCTAATTAAATAAATTTCAAAAATACTAATTAGATTAAATTCTAATAAAATAAATTTTGCACACTTTAGGCTAATTAGACCGGGACCTACAGTATAACGTGGATTCCGAATATATTTCTATATTTCTATTGTTGGATTGATAAGAAAAGAAAATTTTATTTTCTGTGATAAAATTTAAATTATTTTTAAAATATTAATTATTTAATTAAAATTAAAATAGTTAATTATCAAAATATTAAAATAAAAATATTAAATAAATTATAATTAAAATATTAATTATTTAATTAATTAAAATAAAATATAATTATTAATTAATATATAAATTATTATATAAATTAAAACTAATTTATTAATTATTGTATTTTTTATTTTTGTTATCTCTAATTAAAACATTAATTATTTTTTACAGAAATCCTAATTAGATTAAATTCCTAATAAAATATTCGATCAATGTTTCAATTACTGATTGATAAAAAGAAAAATATACGTCTCCGTGATAAAATATAAATTATTTTTAAAATAATAATTATTTAATTAAAATTAAAATAAGTATTTATTAAAATATTAAATAAATTAAAAGTAAAAAAATAATTATTTAATTAAAATTAAAATAAGTATTTATTAAAATATTAAATAAATTAAAAGTAAAAAAATAATTAATTAATTAAAATAAAATATAATTATCAATTAATAATTGAAATAATTAAAATAATAATTATTATACAAATGAAAATTAAAATATTAATTATTTTATTGATATTTTTATGTCTAATTAAAATAATTTTTAATTAAAATGTTAATTATTTTTTTGAGAAATAATAATTTAAAAAAAAAAAAAAACGATTATTTCATATTATCACATAAGGATTAATATTTAATTAACATGATAAAAAATTTCCGTATGTGAAATTTATCTTAACACAACATCCCATTTATCGTAGTTTCCCATTTATTTTTATGTGGAAAGCACTTCAAAAAACTCTAAGTTATTAAATTTCGCGAACGCTCCGAAAATTACAAAATCAACAAATAAAACCAAATTCATAATCGATAAAAAAAATAATAAATAAACTGATACACGCTATCACAATGGATTTTAAAGTACTACAAGTCACCCCAACCTATGCGGAAAGAGAAAGCGGAGTTTGTTCCGCCAAGGCACTTCCCGTAGTTACGTCACTTCACGTGTTATCGGTACGTGAGTGACCCCCTCCCCCTTACTCTGTAGAGCTCCTTATCGGACGGTTCATCTGCTCAGGTGGTTTCCACTTAGCTGCCCTTCCATTTTGGAATGAATGGAAGAGCTCAATGAATAAGCGTCTATCCCATTGCGAAACCAATGGGGTGAAAAGTACAAGAACGGCGTATAAAAAGGTTTTTCAATTACTACTATTAATTCACACTCTCCCTATATATATCTTGTTCAAATTTTCAATCGTTCATAAAGCACTTTTTATTCATCCGCTCGAGTTCAGATACATCTTTTTTGGAACTTGTAGTGGATGACACTGATGCTAATACAGTGTTTTCAAAAATTAATTCATTATTTAAATTTAATTAATTCATTTTATTTTTTTTATGTTTATTCCTAAATTTATATCCTGCTATAAGATATTTACAAGGACAGCGCAGAAAAAAGGGATTTTTTACCTTAGGAGGCATTAATTAATTATAAAATCTTAACTACATGGAAGATGCATCGTCTGTAATCATCAAAATAAAAAAAAAAAAAATTTTTTTCTTTGTTGTTGGTTAAATATATTTAATTTTCATGGTAAAAACATATATCCATTTCTATCTATATTTAATGTTCGTTCTAAATAATAATAATAAAAATAATAACAATTAAAATTAATTTGGGAAGCATTATGAAACATATTATTAAAAGAAAAACTTAATTTAAATAAACCAAAGATTAAGAAAAAAAGAATTCTTTTAAAACGAAATTATCGTTTACCAATTTTTCTTTCCTTTGCTAACTTTTTATTGTTAGTTAAATATATTTAATTTTTAATTTTCATGGTAAAAAAATATGTATTCATTTCAATCTATTTTTATTTATATTTAATACTCATTATAAAAGTAATAACACTTAAAATTAATTTGGGAAAATATTATAAAACAGATTATTAAAAGACAAATTTTACTTTTTATTTCATTCCATTTGCAGATAAACCAAAGATTAAAAAAGAAAAAAGAATTCTTTTTGAAACGAAATTATCGTTTGGCAATAAAGCGTGGCCATTTCTTTTCCTGTAATCATTCAAAAGAACTTTTAAAAAAAAAAAATTACATTTTTAATTTACAATTTAAAATTAAGACTTGAAAACTAACTATTTTTTTCGATGTTTATTTTTAAAAATGTATTTTAATTTGGAAGAAATATTCTGAAATTTAATTTTCAATTTAAAATTGTGTAATACTTCTTAAAAATATTAATAAAAGAAATAATAGTTTTTTTTTGATAAAATGGATAGAGTAAATAAATAATGAAGTGAAATGAAATTAGAATATTTCGAAACTAGATCAGGCAAATATACATCATACGTATTTCTCAAATTAATTATTAATTTATCCTTAGAAAAGGCTATATAATTGAAAAATGATCAAAGCGTCTGGACAAGAACAGCGTAGAAAAAAGGGGTTATGTCTTACCTTAGAAGGCATTACTTAAATATAAAATTTTAGAAAATACATCCCTCTGTAATCATCAAAATAAAAATTTTTTTTTTTTTTCTTTTGACAACTTTATTGTTGCTTAAATATTTAATTTTAACGGTAAAAAACATGTACCCATTTCGATCTATATTTAATGCTCATTCTAAGAAATTATAATAATAATACTTAAAAATAATTTGGAATGAATTGAAACAGATTATTAAAAGACAAAACATACTTTTAATTTCTTACTTTTCATTTCGATTAAGACAAAAAATTCTGAAATATGTTCGGCAAATTTCAACTTATCACGTGTGAGCATTCGAGAACGGATGAATAAACTCAGGAATATGCCAATGTTTAATAATGCACGAGATATAGGAAGTAATTGATTGGAATACTTCAAGAATGCTCAAATTCAAATAGCCACATGAATATAGCGATGTTGAACAGATCGAGAATGAAGAAGGAATTGTTCAAGAATCTTTAAAAAGAATATACAAAAGTAAGATAAATGTAGTCGTAAATGAAGAATGAAATTTTCCAAATTCTACAAGAAAAGTTATCACATTCAATAGCCAAGTGAATATATCAAAGTTTGAAAATTCTAGGCATAAATGAAAATGAAGTTTTTTTCCAAATACAATAAAAGGCACTATACAGCTCCACTGGCAACTAGCGTACCGATTACGGAGTACCAATGGGAAGACCCCTTAACCTCCTCATCTTAATTCATATATACAATTTACGATTTTAATAGGCTGATTTAATGTTAGTAATAAAAATATAGCAAAAATAAAGTTTCTAGATTAAATAAATGGTACTCAAAAAATTTAAAAAATATTAAGAATAAATAAATAAAATACAAAATAAAAAATAAAAATTAAAAAATAAAAGAATTTAAATTTAGAATCGGTACAATTAAGAGACCAGTTAGTCGATGCCATAAAAACTATTTAAAAGTAAACAAACTACTGAAAGGGTTATGCTGAACTGTGGGAGCCATGATGAAGAATCGGAAAGCAACGGATTAAATCGTCTAAAAAATAGAAAAAAATAAAAGTGCTTCTCAGAACCAAAGTTCTTTTTTTATTTATTTTATAATTTGTATTTGTTTTTTTGATATTTTATTCATTTTTTTTTATTTTACAAACAAAAAAAAATGGGGTAAAAAAAAAAATAAAATAAAAAGCTAACATGGAAAATGCCAAAAGTGATAAATGGGAAACTTCAAGAAGAAGAAGAAGTTGATCAACACACTACGAGTACTTATAGCCATTGGAAATACAAATGTTTAAAAAATCCCAACCCAAAACACGAAAAGTTATTCAAAATCATGCAACAAAACACTTCAAAAGCCAAATTCTCCAGAAAACTCCCGAGGAATATCGCTATTCGTAAATAATTTCAAGAGTTAAGGGCCCCAAACTGCTATTTTCCGCCAAAATTTGAAATGGACTTTTATTTGCTTGGCCCTCATTTTCGGATAACATCACGGAACCCTAACCAGAACAACATCATGTTCACACATTATAAAAAATTCTTTCATTTGCTAACTTTATCTTTGGTTAAATATATTTCATTTTTAATTATCATGATAAAAATATGCATCCATTTCAATCTATATTTAATGCTTTTATATATAAAAAAAATAACATTTAAAATTAATTTGGAAAACATTATAAAACAAATTATTAAAAGACAAATCTTACCTTTTATTTCGTACCATTTACGGATAAACCAAATATTATAAATCGGGGTAGAAGTACACGGGTGCCTTGGTCAGCGCTTTCAAAGCCCTCCAACCTGGTAGATGGATTACGTAACGTGAGGTCTTGCCCTTTACCAGTTATAAAAAATATAGAAAATTTAATAAGAAAAACAATAATATCAATTAAGTTACTAAAAAGCAACAAATATAAAATTTAAAAATGAAACAAAAGGAATTTAAAACAAAAAACAAGAGGAAAATTAAAAATCTTAGCAAAAACGAGCACAGACGGAGTAACTAAAAAAAAAAAATTACGCGAAGCGGGAGAGAAGATCCAAAGCAACCATCAGTTGTCTGGGAAGAAACTAAAAAGTGAGCGCATTATTTATTAATATTAAGTACGTATCGTGGGCGTTTGCGGCTGCTGGGAAAGAATATATCATAATCAAAATTTTGAAGATCTTTTAGGACCTGGTTATTGGAATGAGAAACAGAATCATAGAAATTAACAGCAATTTTTGTACGTATTCTTTAAAGCTGGGAACAGAGAGAGCGAATATCTAATCTCTTTATTTCTAAAGAACCAGGGGGTGAATTCGTAATCATTCTCAAGATCTTGTTTTCAAGCCTTTCAGAATCAAAAAGTTACTGTTCGCAGTGGAGCCCCATACTGGACTCGCATATGCTATGACAGGTCTGAGATAGGAGAGATAGATTAGTTTTTAAGTTCAGTGTTAGAGAAAATTTCTGCAAATTAAAGGATAAGAGTTTTCGTAATTGATTATTGAATTTAGTGCGAAGATGTTGGATATGAGAATTATAATTAAGTCTGCGATCAAGAATTACTCAAGGTATTTAGTTTCTGTAGACCAGGAAATGTTAGTATTATAAATAGTAATATTAGGTGGGTTATAGTTATTTTTCCCTGGTGAATAGCACTGCTTCAGTTTTCGCGACATTAAGTTTAATTTTCCAATTATTAAGCCATATTTCTAACTGATTGATGAATTTTGTAAGTTTTTCTGAATAATATTGAGGATTTCTCCCTGTGTAATTATAGCAGTGTCATCCATGTAGAGTGTTAATTTAATCTTGTGATTCTGTGGAATATCATTGGTGTAAATGTTATATAAAAAGGGCCCTAAGATCGAAGGCCTGAGGGGAACACCGGCTAGGATTTTTGCAGTTTCTTGAATCGATATTATTTACAGAAACAACGAAATTTCGACCTGTGAGATAGTTAGTTATAAAGTACGAATTAAAGAAGGATACTGAAATTTAATCATCTTGAAAATTAGTCCGTTGATCAAACTCGATCGAAGGCTTTTGCCACATCTAGAAAGATTGCTGCTGTATCAATTTTCCAGGAAAACCCTTCTGAGATAGTTTCGGAAATGTTATAAAGTTGATGCGTATGGTGGATAAATTTTTTTTTGAAAAACCAAATTGCTGAGAGATTAGTATGTTAAGATTGTTAGATGCTTCATTAAGGATATCAGAGAGAACTCGTTCCCGATTAGTTTGCTGAGGAAAGAAGTGAAATGGGTCGATAGCTATTAGGAGAGGTAGGGTCTTTACCAGGCTTAAGGATCGGAAGAATGCGAGCAGTCTTCCAATTGTTAGGAAAGTGGTTAGTTAAAAAGGATAGCATCAGTAATTTTACAGATTTGAAGAATAATTTTTAAAGGGAATATTTTTAAGCATTTTATTGGTTATACAGTCAATACCAGGGGTTTTACTAATTTTAAGATTAAAGATGCAATTTATAATAAAGGATGCTTTGGTAGGAGGAATATTTTCATTATCATTAGGCTGAGCAAGGAAAGAAGAGATAGTGTTTTCGACATCAATTACAGTGTTAGGATTGTTAGTTTCGTTTTCCTGGAATTTGTGCTTGTAAGAGTAGTGGCGAGGACCTCAGCTTTGTCTGTATCAGTAGTAATAGCAGAAGTTAGGAGTGTGAAGTGAGGTAATTCTAGTTCTTTTTTTTTTTCCTAATATTATTGCAAAGGTTCCAATTGATCCATCTTCAACATTAACAGTTTGAAGTTTCCTATCCCAGCAATCGTTTTTGTAGTTTAAAATTGCCCGTCTAAGTAATGAAAGTTCTGGTGATGGTTATACTGATTGCTGTGGGGGTCGATATATTTGCCAAATTTTTCTAGCGTTATTACGGTTAGTAATTAGCGGTTTGCAATGTAAGGGGTAGGTAAGTGCGGTTGTTAGTAGTAAGAGGTTTAGAAGCAGCTTTATGTGCAGAGATAATACTACTAGTTAATTCAAAGATTGCAGTTTCTATATCATTAGGATTAGTTAGAGGGTGGGTGAATAGTGAAGTTGAGTCAGAGTAGTAGAGAATTTAGACCAGTTAGTAGTAATATTAGAGTTGATATTAAAATTAACATAATTAAATTTATAGTCAATAATGACAGGGGTTATGATCTGAGAGGGAGTTCATCTAGAGAAGAAATTGAGTGATTAAAGTGGAAGTTGTTAGTAACTACAAGGTCAATAATAGAAGTAGAGTTAGTACCAATTCACAGTGGGGGTGTTAGGAGCAATAATTTCAACGTTAAAAAGTTATTAGCATAGGATTGAAGGGCTACACCGGTGCTATTTTTATTGTGACATCCCCAAGTGGTATTATGAGCGTTAAAGACTCCAGCTAAATTACACTACTATTCAGAGAGAAGAGAGTATTTAAATCATTGTTGAAGTTAGAGGTGGCAATTCCATTTGGCACATAAACTGAAAGCTATAGCGAGTAGGAAAATGAGAAAAGTGCAGTGAGACAATCGTTGATTTTTATACCAATTAATGGCGGTGTAGCACTATGAGGAGTGAGGTACAGAGCTTTTGATGAAAATACCAGTGCCTCCAGAGACAGGATCCTGAGGACCATCATTACGATAAAAATTGTACCCCATTAAGTATGGTGTTTGTGTATGTTTAGGTGTGTTTCCTGAAGCAGTACTAGATCAGGGGGTTATAGTCATTAACAAAAGCAGTAAAATCAAACATTTTAAACCAAATATTGCATGCATTCCAGTAGCATATGCGCAGTCCAGAAACCGACTGAGTCATTACGAAGCATTAGGAGTAGTTTGAGTCGCCAGGCCATTTATGAAGACCTGGAGTTTGTCTGCTTTTGTTATCAGCAGCGTTTAGTTGATGGAAGACCATCCATGTTATTGAGATTAGTGAATATTGAGAAATTCTTTCATAATAAGTAGAGATTTTGAAGAAATTGGGCTTGATTGTTAAGACTCAGTAATTGACTCAGTTGGTTTTGGGTCAAATCAGAAACATTATTTGCAAGTTGTTGAGTAACATTTTTTGTGGCCGCAGCATGGGAGAAATTAGGTGAGACTTGCCTAGCAGGGGTACCTTGGGAATGGTGGCGTACTTAGTGGATTAATTTTGATCTTAGGAAATTTAGAGCATCCCCGCCAAGCAGCGATGTGTCCAGACTCCCACAATTTATGCATAGGCATTTCAAGCTTGTCAAATTTTTGACAGTCTTTATGCGAATGTTCCTCGCCACACTTTAGGCATCGACGCCCAAATCCACATTTGTTGGAGCTGTGGTGGAAAAAGCACTACACTTGGAAACATTGTAAGGTAATAGGTTTTTTATTATACTTTTTCACCACCACTGGAAATAGAAGCCTGTTGAGTTTAAAAGATATCATTGTTTTTTATTGGATCTGGCGGGCGTAATTTGGAAAATGGGCAGTGGTTGTTTATCTTTAGCTCTGGTGAGCTGAACTGCTTTTCGGCGATGAAGTCCTTTCTGCAAGTTCAGTTTTGATCTCGTCAACAGGAGTATTCTTCGGCAGCCCCTTTAATCACAGCCTTGAGAGAAGAGGTCTGAGAATTTGGGAGTGATTACGAAGAATTCGATATCATTTTGTTTAAGTAGCGTGTTAGTTCTCTATGCTGATCCTCGCTGTTAGGGAATAATTTCAGCATCTCTCCTGCTAACTTTATGTTAACCGTACTCTCGAAAGTTTCATCAATTTTTTTTGAGCATATCTTTAAGATTAGCTTTAGGTTTAACCATAATCGGTGGTAGTTTTCGAACTACAGTAACAGTTTCATCAACATTTAGTCACTTCGTCTACTGTGCCAAGAGAATGGGCATTTATTTGCTGGTTTGAATTTCGGTCTGGTTAACTTTACTTGAAGTGAAGTTGGCCTTAACCGTTAATTTCTTATTGGGAGTTAAGAACTCCTCGGACACGTGCGCTTATCTTTGCGAAGAAATCTCACTCGCATTTCTTTTCAATATTAGATTTAGGAGTAGTCTTATTAGAGTTATGCAAAGTGCATTTGGCAATAGGGCAAGAACAGATTTACTTACTTACCCATTCCACCAGGTATTGTCGCTTCATCAAAGGTTGGCATTCATTTGGAGATAGTCCTGTGGCATGTCTGAGTTTGCTTGAAGTGGAGGCCAGGATGTCATCAAAAAATTTTCAGTTCTTTGTTGCAGTCACTAGCTGTCTGCACATTCCTCAGGAGTAACTGTGGATTTGAGGCGTTGGCGTCCCGCGTTCAGTGCGACAGTCAGATCCCAGATGGACCTCAGCAGGTTCGTTGCCTTCAGATGAAACTTCCATAGCATTCGTTACTCGATCCAAAAAAAACATTCAAACTCATTCTCTGGAAAAATCGTAAATAATGAACATCGCATCAAAGCCAAACAATGCGTTAAGAATCAATCGCTATCAGTGACAAAAAATCGCTAGAAGTATCAGCAAACAATTCGCAAAAAGCTTAATTCTGTCATAAGACCAAAAAAAATATATGCAAATCAAAAGGCAGACGTTTTGAAAA
>BPLR01013097.1:0-26840 GCA_021605095.1 Caerostris extrusa
GGCCGCTGCTAACAGAGTTAATGTATTCCGAGTCGATAAGTTTAATGATCATTCCCATTTTCTCGGATGGCATAATGCAATCTCATTATCATAAAAGCTATAAAAAGCTGCATAAAATGAGGACGAATCAAGTCGGGGAATTAAATTGAATATTTTCATTCAGAAATTAAATTCAGAGGTGAAAAACTTGATAAAAGTCGCTTGGGCGGGAAAATTAACAATGAATATAAATCAGTGAAGAAAAGAAAGGATTTTTTTAAAAAATAAATTCAAAAAGCCAATACTTACTTATTTAATAACAATGTAGCATTTGAAATGTTTACATTGTAGAATTGTTGAAATATGTATTTGAATAATAAATTGTTGAAAATATAGTGTTTGAATAATAATAAATTGAATTGTTGAAATATAATTATTGAATAATAATAAAATTGAATTGTTGAAATATAATTGTTGAATAATAATAAATTGAATTGTTGAAATATAATTGTTGAAATAATAATTGTTGAAATATAATAATAATAAATTGAATTGTTGAAATATAATTGTTGAATAATAATAAATTGAATTGTTGAAATATAATTGTTGAATAATAATAAAAATTGTTGAAATATGAATTGTTGAATAATAAATAATTGTTGAAATATATTATTGAATAAAAATTGAATTGTTGAAATATAATTATTGAATAATAAATTGAATTGTTGAAATATAATTGTTGGATAATAATAAATTGAATTGTTGAAATATAATTGTTGAATAATAATAAATTGAATTGTTGAAATATAATTGTTGAATAACAATAATTGAATTGTTTTGAAATGTGTTGAATAATAATAAAATTGAATTGTTGAAATATAATTATTAATTGTTGCATTGTTGAATAATAATAAATTGAATTGTTGAAAATAATGAATAATAATAATTGAATTGTTGAATAATATATTGTTGCATTGTTAAATAATAATAATTGAATTGTTGATAATAATTGTTGAATAATAATAAATTGAATTGTTGAATAATAATTGTTGCATTGTTGAATAATAATAAATATATTGAATTGTTGTAAATTGAATCCTCACACATTTACTTGCAGAAATGTAAATAAAGGCTTATTTTAGGTAAATAGTTTGATATTATTTCATTTTCTAATTTATTTAACTAATTTATTATTTAATGCGCATTAAATAATATGTCTAATGAACAGTGTACAATATATCACCAAATATTAGTAACATACCCTTTAGGTATATGATATAATTCGCTGATAGATTGCTCTTTTAATTATTGAGCACAGGGCAGATATAATTAATAAAAATAACAATGAATATAAAAACAGTGCAGAAGAAAAGGATTTTTAAAAAATAAATCAAAAGTCAATATTTACTTATTTAATAAGAATGTTGCATTTGAAATGTATACATAGTAAAGTAAATATATTGAATTGCAGAAATATTGATCGAACTTTTTGAACATTTACTTGCATAAATGTAAATAAAGGCTTCTTATTTTAAGTATTTTAAGTAATTTATTATTTAACGTACATTAAATAGTATGTCAAATACGCAGTGTACAATACGTTAAAAATATCGCCAAATATTAGTGACATACTTAGTAAGATATACGATATAATTCGCTGATAGATTGCTCTTGTAATAACTGAAAATATTAAGAAACACAAAATAGTTGGCTAACATGAAATAAACAGGTGAACTTGAAAATTTTGTTTGAAATGTTTAAATAAATAACCAGTAATATCTCTAAAACACTACTTGTCTTAGACTGTAAAAGAGACTATAGAAAGACTATAGACTATAGAAAAGACTATAGACTATAGAAAAGAGGCTTAGACTCTAAAAGACTCTTTTTGTAATTTTGTTTATTAAAACTGTGTATGAGACCTGATGACTAAATATGGCGCTCAGTGCCACAAACTTAGGGTTCGAAACTGACAGTTCCATGGATGTTTGTAGTGATTCGGAATCCACTTTAAACTGTAGGTCAAGTTCTAATATGTTGGACGTTGTCTTGCCAATCCTACTCTATAAAAATGCAAAGATCTCCTGCATTGAAATCTGATAATAAGTAGACCGACTTGGCCCACCATTGGGATGTTGCGCCAATGAAGAAGTGAAGAAGTAAATGTTAACTGTTTTTCTTACTTGCGTTCGCCATCTGATAATAGAGTTTTAATAAAAGTACATATTTTGAAAGTAAATTATGATTTGTATCATTTTAAAAATCCTTACACTAAGAAATCAATCAATATCTACATCTCCATTACAATATCATATTAATCTTGTAAAATTATGGAATATACACATGTAATTCAATAGAAAATAATATTTTAGCTTATATTAACACAAAAAGCAGTTTATATTTAACGCTAAATAAATGTTAAAATAGGTGCATTATTCATCATGATGAATTGTAATATAGTGATATTTTCGTAATACGGCATCAAAAATACAGTACTTGAATAATATTAAACCTTAAACTGGAATAGATTTGTTATTTATGCGAATACTGAAGAAAGCATCATTTTATTTGTTTAAACAAACAACTACGAACAACAAAGCAAAATTAAAATAGCAAATAAGTAATTATTTTAACAGTTTTTGTTTGCCTTTCGAAAACCGTTAAAATAGTATATAGTTAAACAATAAAAACACTTTTTATTTAATAACAAAAAGAAAATAATTACGTTTGATAATTATTTTTCGTAAAAAGTCCCCAATTTCATATCAGAAGGATCAGATTAAATATTTCAGAATATGTTTATAAATAAAAATAAGTAGCAAATTCTTCAGGAAATAATAACATGTTTATTTAATTTTGCAAGCAACATATGAGCTGATTTTTCTGGATGTGATATAAGTCATGTTATTTATGTTATTTTATTTAAAATTATAGTTTACATATGAATTAACAATTGTACGACAATTTTTAAGAATACATTCTAAATTTTTTAAGAATATATAAGGAGATGATATTGTATGCGATTAATTAAATTTTTGATAAGTACTTTTTTTCAAAATTGGACGTATATCATATTTAACTTTACATATTTTATATAGAAGAATTAGATTAAATATTTTAGAATATGTTGGAAAATAAAAGATAATAGAAGTTTTTCAGGCATTAGTAACGTAATGTTTATTTATATTTGCAAGGAGTATATAAGCTGTTTGGTCTGAATGTCATAAAAGTCACATTTTTTATACATAGATTTATTCATGATTTAATTCATCGTTTAGGTTAAAATTTACAACTTTTGACAAAATCTTTGTATGATATTCTCTGATTTATTAAGATATATTCTTCTTCAATAGCGTAACACCCCATGGTGGGCCAGGCCATCTGCCTACTGGTAGATTTGGTGACAGGTGATGTTTTCTCTTTACTGGGTAGGGTTGCCAGCCTTATGCCAAATAGTCATATTAGACCGGGACTTAAGATTTAAAGTGGATTCCAAACCACTACACGCATCCATGGCACCGCCGGAACTCGAACCCGAAGTCACCCGAACCTATGTCAGCGAGAACCAGAGTATTAATCATTCGGCCATCAGGCACCATGAATCTATAACTAAGATTCATGGACATCCATAACACATCGAACTAATAAGACATCTATAACTAATTAAATACATCATAACTAATTTCTTTTTATATACCACCTTTAAATAAGCTTTTTTATAATAATATTTCTTTTTTTCTGCTATATATAAATTTTCTCGTAAAGGAAGTGTAAAAATATGAATGCTATTTTTGATTTTTTTTTTTGTAATTTTCTACTGATTCAATAACAAGAAAAGATTATTTATTTCATATTTTATGCACAAGAATTCTGTGATAGATTTTAAGCATATATCGAAGGAATTATTCTGAATTTTGAGAAACCTTTTACATATGCTCTTTCACCTTTACAAAAAATTATATATTTTTTTGTCCTGCTGTATTAAAATAAAAATTATAAAAGGTTTGGTTTGTCGCTCTACGGTCATCTTCTGTCTCACGAGGGCTTAACAGACCGGGACCTACAGCTTAAAGTGGATTCCGAACCACTACAAACATCCATGGCACCGCCGGGACTCGAACCCGAAACCTGTGACACCGAGTGCCAGAGCGTTAGCCACTCGGCCATTCAGGCCCTATAAAAAGGTCATTGATTATATTTACATCGATTTTTACTTGCGTCGTAAAATATTCAAATTCGTAGAGGTAGTTCTTCGTTCCTGTGAGATATAAAGAACTATTTCATTTTAAAACTCAGTAAACATCATTCATAATTCATAGACAACACAGATAACTATTATCGTGATAGAAATTTTGAAAAAAAAACTCCACTTATTTCTTTAAAAGCTATTTATTTTGAAATGTAAAATGACATCTTTATTTTATACTTTTTTTTTTTGTGGAATCATGTTTTTAATTTGCCCATTTTTGTATTCATTTTATCGATTTCCATACGTAATCTAGACCCATGTTTTTATTTGCTATATTATCACATATTGTGTTTTTTAATTATGTTTTAATTATATTATTTGTATTTATCATTTCTATTATTTTCAATATAATTTATATTAAAAATATAACTGTCTACCTAGTAAAAATATAACTTTCTTACAATAAAAATATTACTTTCTCATATTAAAAATATAACTTTTTTACAGTAAAAACATAACTTTCTTATAATAAAAGTATAACTTTCTTATAATAAAATATAACTTTCTTTATATTAAAATATAACTTTCTTATAGTAAAAATATAGCTTTCTATCTTAAAATAAAAACATAAATTTCTATCTTATAATAGTATAGTCTCATATAATCTCATGAGACCTTGATATCAGATACATGACAGTATCTCATATAATAGTATATGATCTCATATATAAAAGTAGACGTCTGATGTCAAGACACACATACTATGTTACATTCAACCATGAATGTTAAAGCATCTATAATATAAATAATAATTCAGACACATTAATTTCTATACAATTGAATTTAACGTTAGAAAATATGGAGGAAAATAATATTATTTTGCTTTAAACTTTTAGTATGTCTCAATTTTTCATTTAGACACTTTATTGGATTATTAAATTCTGTAAAATAAAGCCATAATGGATAAAGAGTATTTTTATGCTTATTTTTAAAAAAATAAAATGTAGTGATGGCTTTATTGAAAAAAATATATTGAATTTTGTCTGTTGCTGGAAAAACTCAAGCATCACAAATTAAATATCACATGCTCGATATTTTTTGAAAATCTAATATCAAATCGGATAGATTTTCCCGAAAATCTACAACATAATTTAAGGCAATAAATCTTCATAAACCAGACAAGCATGTAAATTTAAAAGAAATTTCTCCACTATTTTCACTATAAAATGCCATCTCTATCTCTTACATATTCAACAAGATCACTCTCTCTCTCTCTAGTATATATGTATATATATGTATCATAGTAAATCTATTGGTATTATATAAAACAAGAAATCTGATATCACAGTAATATATACATAGTATGTAAAATTCAAGTTAAAAAAGCACTTCCAATATAAGTCTCAAGAAGAACAGTGATTTACGCATCGGAATTTCAGAAGCACCGATTTGAATACTCAAGTGGATTGGGTGTGGAAAAGCATGGGAGAAATATGTCTAATATAGCCGTATAGAAATCGAATGCATTCCTCACCTCGATATTAGCTTTTCGATAAAATATCTAAATTCCCAGTAGGGCCATACGTGGATTTTGCTGGGCATAAGATGGACATTTGTTTGCGAGGCCGCTGCTGTTGGGGTTTTAGTTTTCGAAGCACGTTCCTATTGGTCATGCACATTCTTCGAAGCTTCAATGCTTTGTCCCTCCCCCACCCTTTTTTTTTTTTTTTTTTTTTTTTTTTTTTGCTATTTTGTTTACGTATACTTTATGTGGATTTTCTTTTCTTTTTTTTTTTTTTTATCGTGGTACTCTTTTGAATTTTCTATGTAGCCTGAATATTTTTGAGGGATGGTAGAAAGGAAAAAAAAAAAAAATGGCAAGACAGAGAGAGAGAGAGAGACGTAGAGAAAAAAAAAGGGGTACTTCTGTTTTTACGTGATGCAAGAACCATTTTTTCTCTTTATTTGGCTTCCTTTTTTCTTTTTTTTTTTATTTAAAAAAAACTTTTTGCTGTTCCTTTTGAGCGCCGTCTTCAAAGAGATGTTGGAGAATTTAGGATTTTCAAGCACACTTAGGTTGTGATTTTGATGGACACCTATTATATAAAATGAGCTTCGTTATTTTTATATATATATAAAATAACATTGATGTTATAATATTTATGTTGATTACGTTTAAATAATTAATCATTCAAATCTGAGATGAATGATTCAATTTTATAAAATAATTGTAAATGTTAGTATGAAGAAATTTTAAAGTTAAACCGCTCTATATTTAAAATTAAAACCTCCTGTTTTACAGTGTTAGAATTTGATAATTTAATAGTACTAAATTATGTATTAATATTTCAAATCTGAAATGAATTTTATAAATTTAATTTTAAATAATAATATAAAGCAATTTTAAAGTTAAATCGCTCTGTTGAATTTCGTGTTTTACAGTATTAGAATTTGATAATTTAAAACTACTGAATTATTTATAAAAATGTGTTTCCCTAAAAAATATTTTAAAAAATAATACAAAATAAATTCATACAATTTTATTCTTTAATTCAAACTGAAATCTAAATTTGGGTTGTGATTTTTTATGGACGCCTATTACATAAAATGTGCGCCATTCGTTTTTTTTTTATTTAAAATATCACTAATATTATATTTATGTTATTACCTTTATGATTTTATTTAAATAATTTAAGTCGTCCAAATCTGAGATGTAATTTATAAATGAAACTTTAAATTTTGTAACTTAAATATCACCTATTCAATATTTTTCGAAACTCAGATATCAAACTGAAATGAGTTTTCCCAAAAATCTACAAAATAATTTACAGCAATAAATTCAGACATGCACATAATTTTAAAAACCAAATTTCTCCACTATAAAATGGCATTTTAAAAATATTTCTTAACTCTTACAATATCCAACAAGATCTTTCTCTCTCCCTGTCTCACTCTCCTATATATCATAGTAAATCTATCGGTATTATATAACACAAGAAATCTGATATCACAGTAATATATACATAGTATGTAAAATTCAAGTAGGGATATTAAAGCACCTCCACTATAAGTCGCAATAGAACAGTGATTTACGCATCGGAATTTCAGAAGCACCGATTTGAATGCCAAATTGTATTTGGTGTGGAAAAGCATGGGAGAAATACGTCTAATATAGCCGTATACACATCGAATGCATTCCTCACCTCGATATTAGCTTTTCGATGAAATATCTCAATTCCCGGTGGGGCCATGCGGGGATTTTGCTGGGCATAAGATGGACATTTGTTTGCGAGGCCGCTGCTGTTTGGGGTTTTAGTTTTTCGAAGCACGTTCCTATTGGTCATGCACATTCTTCGAAGCTTCAGTGCTTTGTCCCTCCCTTTTTTTTTTTTTTTTTTTTTTTTTTTTTTGTTTATGTATACTTTTTGTTTAATTTTATTTTTTTTTTTTTTTATCGTGGTACTCTTTTGAATTTTCTATGTAGCCTGTATATTTTTGGAGGGATGGCAGAAAAGAAAAAAAAAAAAAAAAAAATTGCTAGAGAGAAAGAGAGAGAGACGTTGAAAAAAAAAGGCGGTACTTCAGTTTTTACGTGATGCAAGAATCATTTTTTTTTCTCTTTATTTGGTTTCGTTTTTCTTTTCTTTTTTTTTCTTTTTATTTAAAAAAACTTTTTCTGTTCCTTTTGAGCGCCGTCTTCAAAGGGATGGTGGAGAATTTTGAATTTTCAAACATATTTAGGTTGTGATTTTGATGGACGCCTATTATATAAAATGAGCGTCGCTCTGTTTTTTTTTTTTATATGTAATTTCAATATGTTATTATTATATAAAATTATAACATATTGATACTAAATAGATATTAAATTTAAAATAAATAAATAATATAAATTATAATTAGTATTTTTTTTATATTTAATATCATTGATGCTATTATCTTTATGATTTTATTTAAATGATTAGTCGAGATCGTATCTGAAATAATTAGTAAAGGATTTTGTAAATGATAAGTTGTTTCAAATCTGAGATGAATTTTATAAATGATAACTTTAATTGCTTAATATGAACAATTTTAAATTCAAATCGCTCTATTGAATTTCGTGTATTGTAATTGTAATTTGAATTTAACAATTTAAAAGCACTAAATTATTTATAAGAATGTGTTTTCAAATATTATTTAAAAAAATAATGCAAAATAAATTTATACCATTTAATATATAATTTCAAAGCAAAAAAAAAAAAAAAAAAAAAAAGATTTAAAATAAATCTAAAATCTATATTTGCGTTGTAAATATAGAAAATTTATATTTGTTTCGATGAACGCCTGTTATGTAAAATGAGCGTCGTCCTTTTTTTTATGACGTTAGAAAGCATAAAAAAATAACGTTTTTTTTATTTTGATTTAAAATTTTTATCTGTCTTAATAGTTCATTTAGACATATTATTAGATTATTAAATTCTGAAAAATTAAGCTATAATTTAAAGTATCCGAAATCTTTATACGGATTTTCTAAATAAAATATAGTGATTGATTTATTGAAAAATATATTTACAGGTAAAATTTTGGCACCAAAAATTAAATATCACACTTTCAATATTTTTGGAAAATCTGATATTAAACTGGAAAGATATTTCCCAAATTCTACAAAATAATTTACAGCAATAAATCCACAAAATCCAGACATGCACATAATTTTAAAAATGACGTTTTTCCACTATGAAACGACATTTTAAAAATATTTCTTATCTCTTATATTTTCAACAATATCTCTCCCTCTCTATAATACTAAATCTATCGTTTATATATAAAACAAGAAATCTGATGTCACAGTAATATATACATATTATGTATAATTCAAGTAAAGCACCTCCAATATAAGTCGCAGTAGAACAGTGATTTACGCATCGAGATTGAAGAAGCACCGATTTGAAAACTAAAGTGGATTTGGTGTGGAAAAGCATGGGGAGAAATACGTCTAATATAGCCGTATACACATCGAATGCATTCCTCACCTCGATATTAGTTTTTCGATGAAATATCTGAATTCCCGGTCGGGCCATACGCGGATTTTGCTGGGCATAAGATGGATATTTGTTTGCGAGGCCGCTGCTGTTTGGGGTTTAGATTTTCGAAGCACGTTCCTATTAGTCATGCACATTCTTCGAAGCTTCGGTGCTTTGTCGCTCCCCTTTTTTTTTTTTTTTCTTCTCTTCTTTTCTTTTTCTATTTTGTTTATGTATACTTTATGTGGAATTCTTTTTTATCGTGGTACTCTTTTGAATTTTCTATGTAGCCTGTATATTTTTGGAGGGATGGTAGAAAAAAAAAAAAAATGTCAAGAGAGAGAGAGAGACAGACTAAGAACAGACTAAAAAAAAAGGGGTGCTTCAGTTTTTACGTGATGCAAGAACAATTTTTTTCTCTTTATTTGGTTTCCTTTTTTCTTTTTCTTTTTTATTTAAAGAAAAGTTTTTGCTGTTCCTTTTGAGCGCCGTCTTCAAAGAGATGGTGGAGAATTTAAAAATTTAAAACACATTTAGGTTGTGATTTTGATGGACGCCTATTATATAAAATGGACGTTTTTCTTTTTTTATGTTTATAGTATCATTAGATGTTATTATCATTATGCTGATCACACTTAAATAATTAATTGTTTAAATTAGAGAAATATTATAAATGATAACTTTAAGTGTTAGTATGAAACAATTTTAAAGTGAAATCATTCTATTGAATTTCGTGTATTGTAATTGTAATTTGGAATTTGGACAATTCAAAAAGTACTAAATTATTTATAAAAATGTGATTACTAAATATTAATTAAAAAAAGATACAAAATAAATTTATATCATTTAATTTTTTAATTCAAAGCAGAAAAAAAGAAATTTAAAATAAATCTAAAATCTATATTTATGTTGTGAATGCGCAAAACATATATATTTATTTTGATGAATGCCTATTATGTAAAATGAGAGTCGTCCTTCCTTTTCATGACGTTGGAAAGCATAAAAAAATAATGTTTTTTATTTTGCTTTAAACCTTTAATCTCTATTAATATTTCATTTAGACGTATTATTTTATTATTAAACTCTGAGAAATAAAGCTATAATGGAAAGTTTCCTAAATATTTATACGGATTTTTTTAAATAAAATATAGCGATGGTTTTATCGGAAAATATATTTTAATTTTGCCACTGAAAAACTCAAGTACCACAAATTAAATATCACATGCTCAATATTTTTGGAAACTCTAATATCAAACTGGAAATATATTTTCCCAAACTTTACAAAATAATTTAGAGCAATAAATTAAGCCGTCTAATACATATGTCTAATAAAGCATCAAATTCCAGAGATGAATATAAGTTTAAAACGAAGTTTCTCCACTATAATATGATATTTTAAAAATATTTCTTACCTCTTACATATTCAATAAGATATCTCTCTCCCTATGGTACTAAATCTATCGGTATTATATAAAACACGAAATCTGATGTAACAGTAATATATACATAGTATGTAAAATTCAAGTAAAGCACCTCCAATATAATTCGCAATAGATCAGTGATTTACGCATCGGAATTTCAGAAGCACCGACTTGAATACTAAAGTGGATTAGGTGTGGAAAAGCATGGGGAGAAATACGTCTAATATAGCCGTATACACATCGAATGCATTCCTCACCTCGATATTAGCTTTTCGATGAAATATCTAAATTCCCGGTCGGGCCATGCGTCGATTTCGCTGGGCATTAGATGGACATTTGTTTGCGAGGCCGCTGCTGTTTGGGGTTTTAGTTTTCGAAGCACGTTCCTATTGGTCATGCACATTCTTCGAAGCTTCGGTGCTTTGTCCCTCTCTTCTTTTTTTTTTTTTTTTGCTATTTGGTTTACATATACTTTATGTGGATTTTTTTTTCTTTCTATCGTGGTACTCTTTTGAATTTTCTATGTAGCTTGTATATTTTTGGAGGGATGGTAGAAAAGAAAGAAAAAAAAGATCGCAAGAGAAAGAGACGTAGAGAAAAAAAAAAGGGAGTACTTCAGTTTTTACGTGATGCACGAACCATTTTTTCTCTTTATTTGGTTTCCTTTTTTTTTCTTTTTTATTCAAAAAAAACTTTTTGCTTTTCCTTTTGAGAGCCGTCTTCAAAGAGATGGTGGAGAATTTGGAATTTTCAAACACATTTAGGTTGTGATTTTGATGGACGCCTATTATATAAAAAGAGCGTCGTTTTTTGTTTTATTATTTTGTTTGAAATATCATTGATGTTATTATCATTATGATTTTATTTAAATAATTAGTTGTTTAAATCAGATAAATTTTATAAGTGATAACTTTAAATGTTAGTATGAAGCAATTTGAAATTTAAATCGTTCTGTTGCATTTCTTGAGTTGTAATTGTAATTTGGCAATTCAAAAGTAATAAATTATTTATAAGAATGTGTTTACTAAATATTAATTTTAAAAATGATACAAAATAAATTTATATCATTTAATTTTTATATTCAAAAAAAATAGATTTAAAATAAATCTAAAATCTATATGTATGTTGTGAATACAGAAAAGCATATATATTTATTTTGATGAACGCCTATTATGTAAAATGAGCGTCGTCCTTTTTAAGACGTTAGAAAGCATGAAAAAATATTGTTTTTTTTTTCGCTTTAAACTTTTATCTGTCTTAATATTTCATTTAGCATATTATTAGATTATTAAACTCTGAAAAATAAAGCTATAATAGAAAGTTTCCTAAATCTTTATACGGATTTTTTTTTTAAAAATCAAATATAGTGTTGGTTTTATTGAAAATACATTTTAATTTTTGTAATTCACTGAAAAACTCAAATACCACAAATTAATCACATGCTCAATATTTTTGGAAAATCTGCTATCAAACGGAAAAGATTTTTCCCCAAAATCTTCAAAAATAATTTACAGCAATAAATTCCAGACTGGAATAAAGCAGACATGCCCATAATTTTTTAAAAGAAGTTTTCCACTATAAAATGATATTTTAAAATATTTCTTATTTCTTACATATTCCACAAGATCTCTCTCTCTCTATGATACTAAATCTATTGGTATTATTTAAGACATGAAATCTGATATCACAGTAATATATACATAGTATGTAAAATTCAAGTATTGGCGTTAAAGCACCTCCAATATAAGTCGCAATAGAACAGTGATTTACGCATCGGAATTTCAGAAGCACCGATTTGAATGCTAAAGTGGATTGGGTGTGGAAAGCATGGGATGAAATATGTCTAATATAGCCGTATACACATCGAATGCATTCCTCACCTCGATATTAGCTTTTCGATGAAATATCTCAATTCCCGGTCGGGCCATGCGTGGATTTTGCTGGGCATAAGATGGACATTTGTTTGCGAGGCCGCTGCTGTTTGGGGTTTTAGTTTTTCAAAGCACGTTCCTATTGGTCATGCACATTCTTCAAAGCTTCGGTGCTTTGTCCCTCCCTTCTTTTTTCTTCTTTTTTTGCTATTTTGTTTACATATACTTTATGTCGAATTTTTTTTTTTTTTTTTTTTATCAGGGTACTCTTTTGAATTTTCTATGTAGCCTGTATATTTTGGAGGCATGGTAGAAAAAAAAAAAAATGGCACTAAGAAAGAGAGAGAGACGTAGAGAAAAAAAAAAGGGGTACTTCAGTTTTTACGTGATGCAAGAACCATTTTTTTCTCTTTATTTGGTTTCTTTTCTTTTTTTTTTTTTTTTATTTAAAAAAACTTTTTGCTGTTCCTTTTGAGCGCCGTCTTCAAAGAGATGTTGGAGAATTTAGAATTTTCCAACATATTTAGGTTGTGATTTTGATGGACGCCTATTATATACAATGAGCTTCGTTCTTTTTAATTTTATTTATTTATTTAAAATACCATAGAGGTTATTGTCTTTATGACGTTAATTAATCGTTCAATTTTTGAGATGTGTTTTATAAATGATAGCTTTAAATGTCAGTATGAAGCAATTTTAAAGTTAAATCGCTCGGATGTATTTCTTGTTTTACAGTATTATAATTTGATAATTTCAAAGTACTAAATTATTTATAAAAATGTGTGTTTCCCTAAAAACTATTTTAAAAATAATACAAAGTAAATTCATACAATTTTATTCCTAAATTCAATCTAAAATCTAAATTTTGGTTTGATTTTGATGGACGCCTATTACATAAAATGTCCATCATTCTTTTTTTTTTTTTTTTTAAAATATCACTGATATTATCTTTATGTTATTACCTTTATGATTTTATTTAAATAATTTAAGTCTTTCAAATCTGAGATGAATTTTATAAACGTAACTTTTAAATTTTGTAATTTAAATATCATATATTCAATATTTTCGAAACTCTAATATCAAACTGGAAAGATATTTCCCAAAAATCTACAAAATAATTTACAGCAATAAATTCCAGACTGGAATACAGACATGCACATAATTTAAAAACGAAATCTTCCACTCTAAAATGACATTTTACAAATATTTCTTATCTCTCACATATTCAACAAGATCTCTCTCTCTCTCTATGATACTAAATCTATTGGTATTATATAAAACAAGAAATCTGATATCACAGTAATATATACATAGTATGTAAAATACAAGTAAAGGCGTTAAAGCACCTCCAATATAAGTCGCAATAGAACAGTGATTTACGCATCGGAATTTCAGAAGCACCGATTTGAATGCCAAAATGGATTTGGTGTGGAAAAGCATGGGGAGAAATACGTCTAATATAGCGGTATACACATCGAATGCATTCCTCACCTCGATATTAGCTTTTCGATGAAATATCTCAATTCCCGGTCGGGCCATGCGCGGATTTTGCTGGGCATAAGATGGACATTTGTTTGCGAGGCCGCTGCTTCTTGGGGTTTTAGTTTTTCAAAGCACGTTCCTATTGGTCATGCACATTCTAACGAAGCTTCGGTGCTTTGTCCTTCCCTTCTTTTTTTCTTTCTTTTTTTTTTGCTATTTTGTTTACGTATACTTTGTGTGGATTTTTTTTTTTATTTTTTTATCTTGGTACTCTTTGTATTTTCTATGTAGCCTGTATATTTTTGGAGGGATGGTGGAAAAAAAAAAAAAAAAAAAATGGCAAGAGATAGAGAGACGTAGAAAAAAAAAAAGGGGCTACTTCAGTTTTTACGTGATGCAAGAACCATTTTTTCTCTTTATTTGGTTTCCTTTTTCTTTTTTTTTTTATTTAAAAAAACTTTTCGCTGTTCCTTTTGAGCGCCGTCTTCAAAGAGATGGTGGAGAATTTAGAATTTTCAAACACATTTAGGTTGTAATTTTTGATGGACGTCTATTATATAAAAGAGCGTCATTCTGCTTTTTATTTATTTTAAAATATCATTGATATTATTATCATTATGTTGAATGCAGTTAAATAATTAATTGTTTAAATCAGATAAATTTTAAAAATGATAACTTTAAATGTTAGTAGAAGCAATTTTAAATTTAAATCGCTCTATTGAATTTCGTGTATTGTAATTGTAATGCGGAATTTGATAATTCCAAAGTACTAAATTATTTATAAGATTGTGATTACTAAATAATAATTTAAAAATTTCAGAAATAAATTTTTATCATTTAACTTTTAAATTCAAAAAAAAAAAAGAGATTTAAGATAAATCTAAAATCTTTATTTATGTTGTGAATACAGAAAACATATATTTATTTTGATGAACGCCTATTACCTAAAATGAGCGCCGTCCTTTCTTTTTACGACGTTAGAAAGCATGAAAAAATAATGTTTTTATTTTGCTTCAAACTTTTTATCTGTCTTAAAATTTCATTTAGACATATTATTAGATTAATGAAATCTAAAAAATAAAGCTATAATGGAAAGTTTCCTAAATTTTTATACTAAATTTTTAAATCAAATATAGTGTTTGTTTTATTGAAAAATATATTACATTTTTGCCACTTACTGAAAAACTCATGTACCACAATTTAAATACCACATTCTCCATTTTTATCAAAAATTCGACATTAAACAGGAAAGAGTTATCCCCAAACTCTACAAATTAATTTAAAGAAATAAATCCACTAATCCAGACATGCACATAATTTTAAAACGAAGTTTCTGCACTATAAAAACGACATTTTAAAAATGTTTCTTATCTCTTACAAATTGAACAAGATCTCTCTCTCTACATATATATATATATCATAGTAAATCTATTGGTATTATATAAAACAAGAAATCTGATATTTTAGTAATATATATACTACTCATGTTTGTGAAAACTGCAACATCATGAAGGACTTACGCGAGTGAGCTGAAATTTTCAGAAAATGCAAATTAGCGCATGATATGCAAATGATTAGAATTTCAAATCCGTAGCGCATGCGTATGCTGAGCAGCCCCCCCTCTGAACGGCGGATCGATCCGAATAAATAGACGGCTGTAGCGAGGCGTGTATGGTTATCGGTGGTTATCTGCTAATGGTAAACGTTAGCTCAATCGTTACTTATGCCTTTCGACAAAAGAGAGCGAGATTTGAACAACTTACAGAGTTTGAACGGGGAGAATCATCGGCCTTCGTGAAGCTGGATTGTCTTATCGTGCAGTAGCCGCTCGTGTGCAGCGTAACAGCAGCACAGTGATGCGTCTTTGGAAGCAGTGGACGGACGAGTGTCGGACAACTCGGAAATCCGGAGTGGACCCCGAAATGTGACGTCAGCTCGCAATGATAGACACCTGGTCGGCATGGCGCTGACGGACAGTACAGCTTCCTCTAGATAGCACAGTGGCAGCACAGTGGTCAATAGCTACAGGTGTTTAATTGTGTGCTTCATCAATTCGTAGACGTCTGCTGCAGCGTGGACTGCGCGCAAGGACTCCTTTATACAGGGTCCCTCTCACGCTAAACCATCGCCGCCTGCGGCTACAATGGGCCGCTCAGCATAGAGACTGGCGTGCTGATTGGCAGCATGTCGTGTTTTCTGACGAATACCGCTTTTTAATTTGTGGTACCATGATGGCCGCATTCGTGTCAGACGCTATGCCGGTGATCGCCACCTTCCGGAGTGCATTATCGAACGCCACAGTGGACGAACACCCGGAGTTATGGTCTGGGGTGCCATAGCATATCATAGACGATCTCAATTCCTAAGAATTGTGGGCAATCTGAACAGCAACCCGGTACATCAGAAGTTCTATAGCCCCAAGCTGTTCCTTTCTTCAAAGCTTGCCAGGCGCTGTATTTCAACAGGACAATGCCTGCCCTCATATCGCTAGGACTGTTCAATCCTTCTTTGCAACGCGGCAAGTACAGCTTCTTCCATGGCCTGCGTATTCCCGGATATGTCAGCGATTGAACATGTGGGATTTCGTTGGTCGGCGTCTCGCTCGTGATCCTCGTCCTGTTGCTTCTGCAGACGAACTTTGGGTGCGCATACAAACAATATGGAATGCTCTTCCTCAGGCAGACATTCAAAATATTTTTGACTCCATGCCACGTCATGTAGCAGCACCTATTGCGGCGCTTGGTGGCTACACAAAATACTGATTCTGAACTCTTTTTATTGTTTGTTTGCTTTGAAAATTTAATCATTTATTTGTACCACTACCACTCAACTGTGTATTAAATTTCATTCAATTATGACGACTCGTTCATGGTGTTGCAATTTCCGCAATCATGAGTTTACATAATATGTAAAATTCAAGTACCTCCACTATAAGTCGCAATAGAACAGTGATTTACGCATCGGAATTTGAGAAGCACCGATTTGAATGCTAAAATGGATTTGGTGTGGAAAAGCATGGGGAGAAATACGTCTAATATAGCCGTATACACATCGAATGCATTCCTCACCTCGATATTAGCTTTTCGATGAAATATCTCAATTCCCGGTCGGGCCATGCGGGGCATTTTGCTGGGCATAAGATGGACATTTGTTTTTGTTTGCGAGGCCGCTGCTGTTTGGGGTTTTAGTTTTTCGAAGCACGTTCCTATTGGTCATGCACATTCTTCGAAGCTTCAGTGCTTTGTCCCTTCTTTTTTTTTTTTTTGCTATTTTGTTTATGTACACTTTATGTGGATTTTTATTTTTTTTTTATCTTGGTACTCTTTTGAATTTTCTATGTAGCCTGTATATTTTTGAGGGATGGTAGAAAAGAAGAAAAAAATGGCAAGAAAAGAGTGAAAAAGAGAGAGACGTAGAAAAAAAAAGGGGTACTTCAGATTTTACGTGCTGCAATAACCATTTTCCTCTTTATTTGGTTTCCTTTTTCTTTTTTTTTTTTTTTTTTTTTTTATTTAAAAAAACTTTTTTTCTGTTCCTTTTGAGAGCCGTCTTCAAAGAGATGGTGGAGAATTTTGAATTTTAAACATATTTAGGTTGTGATTTTGACGGACGCCTATTATATACAATGAGCGCCGTTCTTTTTTTTTTTTTAATTAAAATACCATTCATGTTATTATCTTTATGATTTTATTTAAATAATTAATCCTTCAAATCTGAAATTAATTTTATAAATGAAAATTTAGATGTTAGTATAAAGCGATTTTAAAGTTAAATCGTTCTATTGAATTTCGTATTTTATACTATTACAATTTTATAATTTAAAAGTAATAAATTATTTATAAAATTGTGTTTCCCTAAAAACTATTTTAAAAATAATACAAAATAAATACATACAATTTTATTCCTTAATTCAAACTGAAATCTAAATTTAGGTTGTGATTTTGATGAACACCTATGACATAAAATGTGTGTCGAACGAACTATATATTTATAACGTGTTTTATAAATAATATTAATTTTAATATATAATATTTTATATTCTGGAAAGATATTACCAAATTTATGTGCATTCCTCACCTCGATATTAGCTTTTTCGATGAAATATCTGAATTCTATTGGTCAAGAAATCTGATGTCATAGCATAGTATGGATTTCGCTGGGCATAAGATGGACATTTGTTTCAGGCCGCTGCTGTTTGGGGGTTTTAGTTTTCCGAAGCACGTTCCTATTGGTCGGGCCACATTTTTCGAAGCATAAGATGGACATTTGTTTGCTTTGTCCCTCTGTTTGGGATTTTTTTTTCTTCCCTATTTATTTATTTCGAAGCTTCGGTTTTTTTTTTTTTGCTATTTTTTTACGTATTTTCTTTATGTGGAATTTTTTTTTTTTTTTTTTTATCGTGGTACTCTTTTGAATTTTCTATGCAGCCTGTATATTTTTGAGGGATGGTAGAAAAGAAAAAAATATTACAAGAGAGAGAGACGTATAAAAAAGGGGGGGTACTTCAGTTTTTACGTGATGCAAGAACCATTTTTTCTCTTTATTTGGTTTCCTCTTTCTTTTTCTTTTTTTTTATTTAAAAAAATTTTTTGCTGTTCCTTTCGAGCGCCGTCTTCAAAGAGATGGTGGAGAATTTAGAATTTTCAAACACATTTAGTTGTAATTTTGATGGACGCCTATTATATAAAATGAGCGTCGTTCTTTTTTTTATATTTAAAATATCATTGATGTTATTATCTTGATGATGTTATTTAAATAATAATCGTTCAAATTTGAGATGGTTATTATAAATAATTTTAAATGGTAGTATGAAGCGATTTTTAAGTTAAATCGCTCTGTTGTATTTCGTGTTTTACAGTATTAGAATTTGATAATTCAAAAGTACTAAATTATTTATTAAAAAGTGTTTAATTAAAAATTATTTTAAAAATATTACAAAATAAATTCATATAATTTGATTCCTTAGTTCAAAGTCAAAATAATAATCCTTAAAAATTCCGTAGTTCAATTTAAAAATAAATCTAAAATCTAAATGTAATTTGTGATTTTGCTGGACATCCATTATGTAAATTAGGTGTCCAAAATTAGCTCACAATCTAAATTATTTATGAGTTTTTAAAATAATATTTTCCTAAATATTATTTTAAAAAAATAATACAAAAATAAATTTATGTCATTTAATTTTAAAGTTCAAAAAAAAAAATAATAATATAATAAATAAATAAATAAAAGAGATTTAAAATAAATCTAAAATTTATATTTAGGTTATGATTATGTAAAATGAGCGTCGTATTTTTTTTTATTTAAATTATCGTTGATGTTATTATCTTTATGATGAATACGTTTAAGTAATTAATTGTTCAAACCGAGATGCATTTTACAAATGATAATGTTAATGTTAGTACGAAGCAATTATTAAGTTAAATGGCTCTATTGAGACTTGGGTTATACAGTATTAGTATTTGATAATTAAAAAAGTGTTTCCTTAAAAAATTATTTTAAGTATAATACAAATAAATTCTTCTAATTTGATTCCTCAGTTCAAAACAAAAATAAGAGGTTTAAAACAAATCTGAAATCTAAATTTAGGTAGCTCCTATTGTATAAAATGTAAAATATTATTATTAATATTATTATTAACGCCTGTTATATGAAATGAAAGTCATTCTTTTATTTAAAAAATAAGCGATGTTATTATCTTTATGTTGGATACATTTTAATAATTAATCTTTCAAATCTGAGATGAATGATTTCATTTTATAAATGATAACTTTAAATTTTAGTATGAAGCAATTTTAAAGTTAAATCGACCTATTGAATTTCGTGTTTTACATTATTAGAATTTGATAATTTGAAAGTACTAAATTATTTTAAAAGTACTATATTATTTTCTGTTTCCATAGAAATTATTTTAAAAATAATGCAAAAAATAAATTCATATAATTTGATTCCTTAGTTCAAAAATACTAGGTTTAAAATAAATCTAAATTCTATAGTTAATATAATAAAATCTTGTATAGAAAGTATATTATTTTAAAAATAATTGACATAAGCACAAAAACAATTTTAAATGTAAGATCTTATTTTTAAATTAAAATATTAATTGCATGATTTTCCTTATTTAATTGCTAATGATGCTAATACTGCTAATAAATTGATATCGTTGGCCTATTGAATATTTTATATTGAATTAATACCTCATACTACCATAAATGTCATACATAAAAAGAATTAACAAGTGTAATTCTTAATTAATAAAAATGAAATTAAAAAAGAAATCAAAATATCTGTTAGTTAATTTATCTATTTTATGCATTCATTTATTTATATTTTTAAAAAATGCTAAAACAAAGTATCTTCTATTCTATTTTAAATTCGTTATATTATTATAATTTTTTTTTTAATTTTTATTATATGATTGTATGAATTCGCAATATAAATATTCGGATATAAATATTTTTATGGAATGAACAATAACTTTCTATAAATGATTTAACTTTTGCATGTTAATTTGTATTATCAACTGTATATTAATTAACACAGAAAGAAAATAAGTATATTAATTAATATTATTTGTAAATTAAATTTTAATCGAAATATTCGTTAATTTTAGCAAATATATTGAATTATGCGCATAAATTATGTTCGATTGCCATGCACTATCATAAATGTCATACATAAAAGAATTAACAAGTGCCATTCTTAATTAATAAAAAATGAAATTTAGATATCGGTTAGTTAATTTCTCTATTTTATTCATTTATTTATATTTTTAAAAACTGCTAAAACGAAGTATCTTCTGTTATATTTTATTTACTTCCCTAAATGGTATGATTGATTCAATACTATTTAGGAAGTTTGTTTAGAATTGCTTGTTTTTGATTGATCTGTTGTTTTAATTAATTTGTTGTTTACGTTTGCTGGCTTTTTTGAATTAAAACAAAAATTTATAAAACATAGATGTTTTACCCAAATATATTGAATTAGTACCTCGTACTACCATAAATGTCATACATAAAAGGATTAACAAGTGCCATTCTTTATTAATAAAAAATGAAATCAAAATATCAATTGGGTAATTCATCTATTTTATTCTTTTATTTAAATTTTCAAAACTGCAAAAACAAAGTATCTTCTGTTATATTTTATTTACTTCCTGAAATCGTATCGTACCATTAGGGAAGTAAATAAAATTGCAATAATTTTCAATAGTTAGTTCATTCCAATAATTTTCAATAGTTAAAACAATTAAAATAAACATAACATGTGAATTTTACCCAAAGATATTGAATTATTACCTTGTACAATAATAAAAGAATTAATAAGTGTAATTCTCATTAATAAAAATTAAATTAAAAAACGAAATCAAAATATCTATTTTATTCATTCATTCATTTATATTTTTAAAAACTGCTAAAACAAAGTATCTTCTACTCTATTTTTATTTTACTTCCCAAAATGGTATGATTGACTCAATATCCTGTTGTTAATAATTAAGGCACGAATAATCCCTAAAATACCATGTGGTTAATTAGTACGTCATGCATCATCTAAATTGGTTGCCAAAGTTTAAAAATAAAAAAACCCTAAATAACTGAACAAAATTCCCCATCCTTTTTACAAGATGGGGAAAAAAAAAAAAAATCTTCCCTCATACTTTTCATAACAGATTACACTTAATCCAACAAATTAGGCAGCAACTACCTGAAATCCCCCGCAAAAACAAGGTAAGTCTACAGAGAAGAAAAAAAAAAAAAAAAGTCTTCTTTTTCTTGAAGCAAAAGAAGCCGTTAATCCTCTCATGTAGTCTCTCGCAGGCAGCAAAAGTCTCTGGGGTTAACGACTGAGTAATTTGCAGCGAAAATTTCAACAAGGAACATTGTCAGGGATGTGCATGACATTCATTATGGTGCAGTCGTCCATCATTCTCATGCGTAAACACGAATCCAAAAACTGTCTGAGGAGTCTCAAGTTAGATGATGGATAAGAGTGACCCTTTTGGGGTAAAAAGAGTCAATTTTTGACGCACGCATGTTTATGAGGTTTTTCAATGGCGAGAGGGATTATGATTACCAGAGTTTTCTTTTTCGGAATAATTTCTTTTTCTTTTCTCAATTTATTGATCTTTTCATTGATAATGTAGTTGCCGTCAATTTAATAGGCGATTAATTTAAGAAGTAAACACACCGGTATATGATGATGGTGGCCTGAGAAAAGTGGATTTCTGTTATCTTTCTCGGATATTTAATGATGGCGATGCGGATATGATTTTTATCGATTTGAGTGTATTATTTTAGAACTGCACCTCCTATTATTTTATGAATTATTGTTTTAATGCAAAAGAAGTGAGGCAATTTTTGGGTTAATAAACCTTTCATCTTTATTTCATGTTTACACTGGTAAATTCAGAGGTGTTAGGTCTCTGCTCTTAGATTCTTATATTTGTTGTATTATTTGGATAGAAACCTATAAATAAGTGTGTTTTTGTGCTAAAACACTGCTTTTGAGATAACTTTTATTGCCAGCTGTGTTTACTTTACGACTGTCGCTAAGGCTATGCCAATTATATTTAATATTATCTCTTGCATATTCTATATTTTTGTATTAGTTATAAATTATTTTAACAATAAATATATTTTTATTTTGGTATATTTTAAAATGTGAATTTTACATGTCATATATTTTTTTTTATTATTCTTATTTTTTTTTATTATTCTTATTTTATTCTTATTTTACGCCTTTATTATTCTTATTTTAAACTATTTTGTCTTATTTTACCGTCATACCGGTAGCTGAAGAGAGCTGACGAGACAGTTCTGATGCTGTGCTCCGTCTGTTTCTTTTGGCAGTAACTGCTAAATACCGGTCCCTCATTCGGCGTTGTAACTCGGGGCGACCTGTGCTGTAACATCTACTCACATTACCATCATCTTGGAATTGTTGCCAAAGCCTGGAGATGACACTCTGGGAGATTCCAAGTTCCTCGGATACTTCCAGCTGGGTACGTCCATTCATTCCAGTCGTCCGATGATTCTACCACTTAAAAATCATCCAAATTTCCTTTTGTGCCATAACTATGCGGTTATCGCACTGAAAAGCTTTTAAAGCGCTTGTGAACAATTTTACTTTTCTTTGCCACCATTCTTTATATACCCCTCTTTTACACTCTCGTCATTGTACGTATTATCCGTGCCATCTGGGGGTTTCCTGTAATTTGCATATTTTTCTTCAAGATGTGTGTGATAATTCTACAGGTGAAATTTTTATTTTAGAGTTCAATTTCTGTGTGATTCTGAATTATCCTTAATTTATGGACATGAGTGTATTATATGTACATTGTTTTATAAATAGTATAATTTAGGCTGTTTAGGTTATTTTTTAAAGAAATAAACCTGAATTTGAAACGTTGGGGGGGGGGAATGTTAATCGGGTCCGTAGCATATCTTCAAGCTACACGTGCCCCTGGGTAGTGCCAAATGACATAATGGCTTAAAGATAACTGTCTCTGTATTGCCAGCTGCATTAGGAAAAAAAAAAAAAGGATGCATATCACATAATACACAAAAACTTAAAGCCGACGCCAAAGCAATTGGCTTTTTACAAACTGTTTCATAAGTTGTAATAGACAATTAACTATAGACGTAACAAACATTAATTGAGATTAGACTTTGATTATCCAGATTATTTCTTCTATTGATATTTTTCCAGCATGAAAGATGCATATCTCAGAAAATTATAATAAAAAAAATAATACTTGCTTTAAATTATTGGATTATGAGACACAATTTCTTTAAGTTGTCTCTCGTAATATGTTGTTAATATGCGGGTAACTCTATTGTGATGTCAATCATATTAAATTCATTTGCTTTTCTTATGTTTCGCTATCTGTTAGATATAATTTTAATCACATAAATTGTTAGTCTGGCTTTTAGTTTTGAAAATGCAAATCCATTTTGTTTATTTGCTAAACGCCATTTCTTTGTTCGCTGTTACCTTTAAATGTTAATTAATAAATCTAATGCTTATGTTTTTAATCTTTTATTGATCTTGCAATTAAAATGTGTTATGCTACCAATTTAATATGTGGTAATTTTACAAAGTAAATATTTTAGATATTATGACAGTGTTTTAAAAAATCCTGGGATTGATGTGTGATGATCACCATTGTTTTATTATGATGAAATTTTTGTGTATTTAATGATAGTGATGCTGATATAATTTTTGACGATATCATGTATTATTTTAACAAGTTTTCATTCCTATTATTAATAAAAAGAATTGTTTTTAATGCATATTCTTCTACAGGATATGTAAGGAATTTTTTATAATCATTTTATTAGTTGATCAATTTGATCTACTTTGACAATAAAGATGCAAAGAGAGATACCTAAATTAAAAATAAATAAGTATACTTTTACCATGACTAGAACTCTGGCGCTAGGGATCACAGGATTATGGTTCAGTGCCATGGATGTTTGTAGTGATTAGAAAACCATAACCCTTTAAACCATAGGCACTTGTCTAATACGACTGTAGAGCGTTGGGCGTAGGGCTGAAAATCATATCCGTAAAAGAAAACATCTGTCTCGATATCTGCCAGTAGATAGACGACCTTGACCCATTATGGAGCTGTTGCATTAATGAATGATTATTTTTATTTAAATAATTTATGTTGAAAATTATAGGAGAATTTTCTCAATTAAAAAGCTCTTAATTTGGTTTTAATATTATAATTTTTTCTAATGCAGCTGGCAATACAGAGGCATTTACCTTTATGCAAAATCAGGGGGCTGCGCCGCTGTTACTCATTCAGCACTACACAGGGTGAAAGTGTAGCTTGAAGATATGCTAAGGACGCGAGTAACACTACTCCCACAACGCTTTATGATCATATTAAACCGGGACCTACTGAATAAAGTGTGTTTCCGAGATACTACAAATATCCATGATACCACCGGGACTCGCAACCCAAACCTATGGTATTGAGCACCAGAGCGCTCACCACTTGGCTACATCAAGCCCTCTTAATGTTATGTAAATTTCTAGAATTTTATGTTACATATTAAAAGTACTTTTATGCTTAATTAAGTTCAATTGAATCTCATGTGACCATAATTTTAATGATAATTAATAGCTTCAAAAGTATTTTCGAATCAAATATTGCAAATTTCCTTTCTAAATATTTTTTTCAATAACAATAATTTTGCAATTTTTCTATTTTTAAAACATTACATGAAATGTTAAAAGATTATATCTATTTAAAATTAAAAGGTATTTTTTAGTATAAATATATTCAATACTAAAAATGCAAACTATTTATTGTATTTATTGAAACTATTATAAAAGAACAATTAGTATTAGTGCCAACTGATGTATGCATTTCAGACATATATATGAATATAGATCTCCCATACAGATCAAAAGTGTGTCTAGAGCAAAAATGCACTTATGGATTGACAAAAATTACATTTGCATACTATTTCAAATAATTTTTAGTGTTCTCTTTTATCTATCTACTTTGTGATGGAATTGGCTTGGGAATTAATTTTGAAAGTTAACTATTACGACAAGCCTTTTCTATATAAAAGCCTATTTGCATAATATTTTGGATAGAAAATATATTAAATAAATTGAGGATAGCATTGCAGAAACGCCAATAGAACAAAGCTTTGTGATCTTTAGGGCAGGCAAGCTTATTTCTATTGATTTTTGTAGAATTATAAAAACTTTAAACAATACTCTCTTACAATAAATTTCACGAAATAGTATAATGTTTTTATTTTCAGAAAAAAAAATAGATATAGTCATTATTTGTGTATTGAATTTCTTGTTGCCCACCAAATAATACATGCATAGTTAATAATTTCATAAATATATTTATTTAAAATATATTTATAAATTTTAAATTAATTAAATTAAATTTATTTAAAAGTGTTTCTTGTATTGAATAGAAATGGGAGAAACTCGAAAAAAAAAAATTGACCATAAAAAAAGAAGATATTGAAGCCTGATGGTCGAGTGATGATCAGTGATCTGGAGTTCGATGCCACAGGGTTAGTACTGGTTCTGCCATGGATACTTGCAGTGGTTCAAAATCCTTGATGCTTGATATGATTGTAGGGCTGACAACCCTACATCGTAGAAAAAAAAACAACTTCTCAGGTTTGGCCCAATTTGCCATTGAAAGATAACAAATGTTAACAAACACTAAAATTTATATAACACTAAAAAAATTTATTTGATTAACAATCCTAACAAACAATTGTTAGCAAAACACAAAAACTAAACATTTCATCCTCACAATGCTTGGGAAAGTACGCTGCCATCATGTAGAAGACTTTAAATCATAAATTCAAGAAAATTTAATAACGTGTCTTATTTGTTAAAGTAATATTTTGTATTCTTATAAATTATTGTACGTTTTCTCATGTAAAATATAAAAAGTTATTTGTATGTTATGACGCAAGTTTACATAAAAATGGAGACATTTGAAGAATTAAAAATAACTAGAAATGTTGAAAACATTTTTGCAAACAGGGTCATTGCGCTCTAATAGCATAATGATCAATGATCAATGGAAAGATTCAATATATTCAAGAAAATACTGTTATTTCTTTTCAAATTCAGGTTCATTTCCCCAGAAGAATAACTTAAATAGCCTAAATTATACTATTTACAAAAACATTGTAATAATAATAGAATATTAAGCACTCTGATAAATGGCAAAATTCTTTTTTATTATGATTTTTTTATTGAAGGATTTTCAAGCAGCAGCTATTATATTTTGATTTCGGAAACCCCTTAAACCTTTAGGTCGGGGTCTAATATGATTGTTGAGCATTGAGTGGGAGGGCGACAGCCCTCTTTCAGTAAAAGCTGCCAGCAGGCAAACCTG
>BPLR01013099.1:0-27809 GCA_021605095.1 Caerostris extrusa
GAAAATGTGTAATAAGATTGTTTTAAGTTTTAAATATGATGTAAATTTATATACAGTTAAAACAAGTCAGCGGCAAGCGAGAGTTGAATTTAATTGATGTTAAATTTAATGCATTTCTAGGTGAAATATACTGTTGAAAGAATTGAATTTTTAACAGGTTATTAAAATTATCTGTTAATATCTATATATAAAGATTTGTATTTTGTAAAAATTTTCATTAATTTCTCCTGTAGAAAATTATCTAAATGTATGTTATTGCATTCCATTGATACCCATATGCTACTTTAATTTATTGATATTTTCTGTGGTGGGCAACTAAAGGTTTGATTGTTGTTGCCTATGAAGATGGAGCAGAGCTTCTGTATTTTTGATGAAGGAAAATCATGTACTGTATTATTGGAAGAAAGTGGCTGAAACATTTAAACTATATTGGGAATTATCTGAGGAAAAAAAAAATAAAAAATTTGTAAACTTTATTTTACCGAATTGTTTTTTTAACTAGATTATGTAAACAAAATGTGTAAGTGTTAGTTAGTAAATGAAGTTACAAAAAATATTTTTAATCTTTGTTATTTTCATCAGACAAATATGTACATTTATTTCACAAAATATTTTGTATCAATTAAAATGTTTATTATTTAGTACACATGACTTTGATTTCCGAGTTTTTCTGCTTTTGTATTGGAATCTCTTGCCATTTTTTAAACTTTTGTCATAATTCTTATAATAAATTACATGAAATATCCCTTTAAAAAAAATCAGAAAGGATGTTTAAATAATAATTTTTGCTGTGGAATTTGAAAATCTTTGGACTATATTTAAAAATTTTCTATTCAGATGTTCATATTAAATTTTGTTCAAAATTTCAGAAAACTGTGAGCAATAAAATGTCTTACATTTTAAAAAATAGAATTATCTTTTTTTTTTTTTTTTAAATATGTAGATTTTGCTTTGTCAATTGTGTTGTAAATGAAATAATTTTTTAAAAGATTTTTAAAAAGCTGAATTGTTAACAAAAATTGGCAAAATGATTTGTCAAAAACTAAAAGATCAGTTGTGATTTATTGAAAGAGTTTACTTTAAAAAATTTTATGATGCCATTCTGGAGAAAGTTTTGAAAAATTGTTGAAATTGTAAATAATACATAACTTAGTAAGTACTAAGTATAACTGTAAGAAAATACATTACTTAACTTAAAAAGTAAGATTTATAATTATGCTATGTTATGGTAATCATTATGTTTTCATTAAAAATATAATTATTAAATGCTAAAAATGCAAGCTGAACAGCAAGAGATTCACAAATCAATTCAGTTGAGTTAGTTGTGGCCTATTCAGCTGTTTAATTTCACAGAGGGAAACCCTGAAACAAATTACAAAAAAGGTTGTATGGCTTAGGCTGATGGATTCTAAAATATATGCTATGAATTTTTTTTTTCACATTCCACCATGAAAAATATAATTATAATTTTATTATGATTTTCAGTTTAATATGATAGGGCTTGGCAGATAACAGACTTAATGGAAAAAAGACTCACTTAGAAATAAAAACTGTTTGCAGAGGTCTCTTCAAATATCTTCTAATCAATGCTCTGTAATAATTTTCTTGATTGCCTTAGCAATTTTTAAACTTAATGCTTTGTGTTCCTATTGTAATGATTTACTTTAAAATATGAGATTCAATTGATTTACTGCTCTTGGAATTTTCCGCAAAATAAATACATAAGTTAACTTTAAGAAGAAAGGGTTTTTATTAAAAACAAAATTATTAAACTCTATAACGCAAAGCCAAACAGCAATTGCTTATAAATTGCAGAGATAAATACACCAAGTTTGGCCCAGTCAGTAAAATCAGTATGAGGAACATCAAAATGTCGACAGTAAATAATAATGTGGGAAGGTGTTTGTATTCTCCACCTAGATTTCATTTGAATAGAAGTTTTCCCACAAACACAACAGTTTTTTCTTTTAATTAATTTCAGCTCGTTACCTTGCAATTGTAAATTGACATTAAATGTTTTAAACAGGTCTGCCAAATAAAAGATGTCAATTTTAGATGTAATTAGGTTTTCATGCGAATTTTGCGTCTCTGCTTTTCAAGGAAGTCAGCACTGAATAAAATAGATTGAAAAAAAACTATTCACACAAATGCTTTTAAGAGCAAGATACTACTGCATGCTGCAGAAAGTAATTGTAAACTTCATCATTTTCATTACAAAATTGGCTCAAATAATCTGCCATACAATGAATGGATTTTAATCTTATTGGTTGTTATAATAATGTAATAACCAATTAAGATCCCACCTAATTAAAAGAAGAACTAAAATTTTACTGTACAAAACTCTCATAAGACCAGTATTAACCTATGCATCGGAAACATGGTCACTAACAGCAAGAGAAGAGAAAAGGTTGGCAATCTTTGAAAAAAAAGTGCTACGAATTATTTTTGGTGGACAATGGAAATTGGCGAAGAAGATACAATTTTGAACTTTTTACAAACTTTTTAAGAGATATTGACATTCTAAAATGTATTAAACTGAACAGAATGAGATGGGTCAGTCATCTCATGAGAATGGAAAGGGATAGAGCCACTTTGCAATGCAATTCCTTTTGGACAACGACCAAGGGGAAGACCTAAAAGATATGGGTCAACTGCTTTTAATGTTATTAAGATCAAAAACTGGATGTCCACGGCTAAGAGTAGAACAGCCTGGTTGGATCTTTTAAAGAAGGCCAAGGCCGCAACGGGCTGTCGAGCTAGTTATGATGACAATAATGTAATGCAGACATTCACTCAGATTTTTAGAACCAAATGCTGACGATGAATAACACAATGCACTCAAGTACATTTGATACTGCTTGTTTTAAATGCCTTGTGAAACCCATGTGAGGTTGTGATTGGTTCGGAATCCACGTTAAGCTGTAGGTCAGGTTTTAATTAGCCCAATTCTACATTTAAATTTTTATTTACAAGCATTATATATATATATATATATATATATAATATATATATATACTACTGTGTCCAAAAAGTAAGACCAATTTTCAATTTAAAATTATCGGGGCTTATGGAATTTCAATTTCTTTTTCTTTTTTTAGATTGCTATCTTTGACATCTGTGTGAAATTTGACGTCAAAATATTCATTAGTGTTTGAGTAATGCTTGGCTTTGTGAGACGTTAAAACTGATTCCGGTGATGCGATGAAATAAATTTGGAAGAATAAATGGAGAGTTTTTGAAAAAAAATATTTGGTCTTACTTTTTGGGCGCAGTAGTACATGCAGAACTCTATTTACAAAAAAAAAAAAAAAAATTGTTTACATGTGCAGTTCATTCTAAGGACAGAGATTTTCACAGTTCTCAAGTCTACGACGAATCAATTTCACAATTCCATTTTAATTATCACACAACGTGATACACGAAATCACAAGGAGCTCACTTTGGAGACAGGCGGAAACTCCGACCTGTTCAATAAAAATAATAATAAAAAAAAAAAGCGTCTTCGCAGAACTCCCTTTTTTCTTCTCCAAAACCCCTTTAAGAAAATCCGTCAAGAGGGGGGTCAGCTTCCCTCATTTCTTAGACACTTTCTCAGCTCAGGATATATCATCAATCACGATGCAACAACTCATGGTGTAGCCCATATTCCATTAGTAATTGTTTCGACCTGTGAAGGTCGCACAGACAATCGCTAATTTCATGATATATCATTATCCGTGACACTGATTATCTGCTGTCAGATTTGAGTGACAAGTTGTTCTCATTAGTACAAAACACTAATTTCATGTGATATAAATATCCACAGCACTGCTTATCTGCTGTCAAATTTGAATGATAGGTTGTTATTATGTATGTGAAAAATGCTACAGTACACTTACCCGAAATTCATTTGTTGAAATTTTTAAGCTATAATCAATATTCTTTCGATCGGTTAACTCGGTGAAATAACAAAGGAAATATTCAAGATACATATAAATTATTACATAGAAATGTAATAAATAATTGCATATTCTAGATTTATTATTCATAATATAAAACTGTACATGGATTTTTGTAAAAAGCATTATTTAATTTCTTCTTTCCATTAATCTAGATGATAAATTCTTTGTTTTTAGTTCAACTTAACTGTAAACTTTTCTTGTTTTATTTCTTTTACTGGATTCCGCATTATAGCATTCTACATGCATTAGTATGCTTTCTTCTTCTCCTTCATTGGCGCAACAGCCCCACGGTGGGCTGAGGCCGTGTGCATACTGGCAGATTTCGAGACAGGAGCTTTTTATTTTTAAAAGGTAGGAGGGTCAACACTACCCCCAACAGTCATATTAGACCGGGACCTACAGTTTAAAGGGGATTCCGAACCACTGTAAACATCCATGCCCTGCGGGACTCACACACAAAACCTGTGTTACCGAAAGCCATGATGACAAAATATTTTACTTAATGGCGGGGCCTTGGATGTTTGTAGTGTGTCGGAATACACTTTTTAACAGGGTACACTTTTAACAGGATTTTTACGGGGCAGGGTTGTCAGGCCTACCCCCAACATTCTGCGGTCTAATATGACTGTAGAATGTTGGGGGCTGACAACCCTGCCCGTAAAAAAAAAACATCCCCTGTCTCGAAATCTGGCAGACGGTCATGACTCACCATGGGGCTGTTCCGTTATTAAAGACGAAGAAATAAAAAAAGAAGAATCCGATTTAATATATTGATCAAGCATTTTGTATAAATTATAGAATAACTGCACAATTGCAGAAAAATAATTACAAATACAAAAAAAATTATATTCTGTCGATTTTCATCATTCTAACAAAGAAGGCATTTATATAAATTCATAGGAGAATTAGACATTAAAAAATTAGCAGAATTTCAGCCTGATACAATTTTTATCTTTCGCATAATTTGTTAATGCCGCAAAAACGGAAATAAGTAAATCCAAATTACATTCTACGATTACGATACATATGATGCACATTACATTTCTGTATATAAGCTGAGATTTTTTAACTTTTTCTAAAACTAAATTATATGTGTGGCTTATATGAAAATCCGGGACCTGACGGCCAAGTGACTAGCGCTGTGGTGTTCCGTGCCACAGGTTTCGGGTACGAGTCCGGTGGTGCAATGGATGTATGTAATGGTTCGGAATCCATTTTAAACCGTAGGTCCCAGTCACATTTGACTGTAGAGCGTTGGGCGGACAACCCTACCCCGTAAAAAAAACATCTACTGTCTAGAAATCTGCCAACGAGCAGACGGTCTTGGTCCACCACTGGGATGTTGTGCCACTGCTAATGATTATATACAAATCCGCTTTTTCGCGAAAAAATAAATAATAATATATTCATACTTTTCCGTTATAATTGGTTCGCGAGAACGACTGGTTTGTTGTCGTACTCTCGTCTGGACGCCGCTTTTCCCCGCGGTCAGACGGAACGAGAACTACTCACTTGTCTCGTTCTCTCACCTGAAGAGGTTTAGCCAATCAATAGAGCGTTAGCTAATTTCTAAGCCCTACACCCAGGGCGTATTTAGATGAAAAGAGGCCCTAGGGCTATTCCACTTATATGTGGCCCTTTCACCTCCCATTTTTAAGTTTGTAAACTACATGAGAGATAATAAAATACATCATTACTGTGATATATATATCAATATGTTAAATGAAACGTGTTGTGATTGGTACTAATCTTTATAAAAATGTCGCACGAAAAAAAAAAAGTCGAGAACACTTATTTGGACATTTATTCTCAGCACCATATATAGTACTTGTAACAATAACTAATCAAACATAACACACAACATTTAAAAAGAAACAAAATTCATATAATGAAAAACTTTGCCCACGAAAATAAAATATACAATAAAATTATCATATTTTCTATCAAATAACTGAATGTATGGACTACACTTTGGTGCGATCTAGTATATACAAACGAACAGACCCAATGAACCGAACGCGTTGATCTTAACCAATACATTTTTATGTTTGTTTATTAGTCTTATGTGTAGAATTTCTCCTTATTTTCGATTCAGTGTTTTAGCGTTTACTGTTTTTAGAATAGTGTAATTCTAATTTTGCTAACAATTTCAATGTAGGCCCCTCTTGATCTTGAGCCCCTAGGCTGAAGCCTATTTAGCCTATAGAAAAATTCGTCCTTGACCCTACGCAAACAGTTGCTGTCCGGATTGAGATTGATGCAAATATTTAGAGGTGATTGGTTGATAACTTAATATGGATAGCCACCTGGATTGCAAATGCAAGACTTTCGATTTGATCATTTTGATGATCGAATGAGTTTAATGACTCTTTTGAACTATATCGAACGAACAGTAATGTCCACGTCTAAAACTTTTCTTACACTTATCTGTGAATAGAATAGAATTTTATCTATGTCTACGCATAATTGTCAAGGATGCAGATTAGTATAGATTAAAAGGCACCGATACTTTTATCTAACCGTCGAAGGATTTAAACGCGCGGAAAAAAAGAAGGATTTAAATTTTTCTGGAGAATTTTCGAAGAATTTTTTTGTAAGTGGTTACCACCTGCAAAAGATTTAACGATATGGTGTTTCCTAGTGTGTAATGCCAAATCGGATTAGTTCTAAGAGAGACCACCCCTGTAGTAATTTTTGAATAGATTAATGACTTTTTAAACTAATATATTTTTTTTGTTAATCATTAATAGAAATAGTAGGCAGACGGCCTTGGCCCACCATTTGGCCATCAGGCCGCCAATGAAGAAGAAGAAGAAACATCAATAGGCCTTGTGTTTCTTTGATAGAAATGCATTTGCTTTCTCTATTAAGAGTGTACAGAATGTATTTAGATATGATAAAGGTTAAAAATAAAAATCTCTTAGTGTTTGCTGATTATATATAAGGAATATTATGTATAATATTCCATAGTATTATGTATTTGCTATCCTGCTTTTCATACACCTTTTTTTTTTTTTCAATTCCTTCTATTAGCTCACACTCTCCCTATATATATCTTGTTCAAATTTTCAATTGTTAATAAAATACTTTTTATTCATCCACTGAAGTTCAAATACATTTTTGAACTTGTAGTAGATGACACTTGATGATAATACAGTTTTTTCAAATATTAATTCATTCATTAAATTAAATTAATTACTTTTAGTTTTTTTTTAGATTTAAGTTGCATGTATCTACCAATAGATGGCACCAGATAAACTTAAAAAAATGAAAGAAAATCATTTATAAAGGATTTTCTGCAATATAGTGAAAAAAAGTAGGAAATGACTTAATTTTTTTTATATTACTTGTTTTTATGATTAACTACATCATATAGTATGATGATGTACAAAGAAAAACGTAAAGGCTGGACACAATATTTCTTTATAAAAATAATATGCTGTTGTCAATATTTTTATCAAGACAATATTTATTATGCCTTTAATATTTATTATTCACTTAAACTCTTTCAATTTTTTTTTTCGAAATCTTTCTAAAATTACTAATGTGCTTTATGCAAAAAGTTAAAAAAAAAAAAAAAAAAGATCTTGATTAATCTTCAAATTGTAGAAATATTGTTGTTGTGACTAATCCTCAGTGTCCTGCAGTGCGCGACCGACATCACATGATAATATAATCATAGATGGAGGGAAAGAGGTAGCTTCTGTTGTGATGGAGCACCCGTAGGTAGAAGTCTGATTTGGCTACGAAGTGCTGAAGAAGGAGGTTAGTGCCTTTTGAGGACTTTAGGGATTAACTATCCTATATTTGCTTAACGTATAGGAAAAACCTGGAAAACTCCCACCAGGTAGTCCAATTAACGACCAATTAATTAAAAGATGCGAAACATCCCAAACGCCATCAATTTTCGTTTTTCGACTCTACAACAAAGCCGCCAGCTGATTGTATCTCAGCCCTAAGGCTCAGCAACGGCGCACGTTGCCACTGAGCCACTAGTTGGAAGTAGAAATGTTGTTGTTGATAAAAATGTCAAAACAATCTTGTTGTTGTAGAATTTGTAATGGGTTGAGATAAGGGTCGCATTGCCGAGTGATTAGCGCCCTGGTGCTCGGTGCCACAGATTTCGGGTTCGGCGGGGGCCATGGATGTTTGTAATGGTTCGGAATCCCCTCTAAACCGTAGGTCCCGGTCTACGACTGAGAATGTTGGGCGTAGGGTTGACAACCCTACCCCATAAAAAGACATCTCCTATCTTGAAATCTGTCAGTAGGCAGACGGCCTTGGCAAACCATGGGGCTGTTGCGCCACTGATAATGATGGGATAGGCCTCCCGCACACAGGCGATTTTTGAATGAAATTTCGATTTCGATTGTTTTCAATGTAAACGTGTGTTATGGCGATTATTTAGCAGAGGTAACAGTTATAGTTTATTATGGACAAAAATGTTCCGTAGGAATGCAAAATAAGTGTTCAGATTTGTTTGCGGATACCAGCGATTATTTTCAGGGGGCCCAAAAATTTTCTTACACAAAAATTTGTAGAATAGGTGCTGTAGCGTGGAATTGAATAAGAATTTTATCAGACTCAATATTTTTTTCATATCATTTTCAAAACCTTCTGAATGAAATCGAACAATTTTAAAAATATATTGACTAATTTTCTTTTTATAAAAATGAAAATGTAAGGAGTCATAGAAAAATATGTCACAAAAGTAATTGTTCACCGAAATATTTTCGAATAAATTTATAAATAAAATAAATAAATTTGAAATTTAAAAACAAATATTAAAAAATTAAGATAATAAAAATTAAAAATTGAAATTATTATTATAATTATTTTTAAATTTAATTTATTAAATTAAATTAAAATTATTTTAAATAAATAAATTTGACTTTTAAAAAATTGTTATCTTTCAATTTTTGCTTGATTTATTCGTTATATTCTATTTATTACCTAAAAGTGGTCCGTAGTCATAAGGGAGCAACGAACAGCATTCGAAAATTGATTTTTTTCACCACAGTAGTGATAAATAAATTTGGAATATTGCTAAATTAAATAATCCAAAAAATTTATTTCATTCTATTGTGCTGTATGTGATAAAAAGCCCCAAAGAAGAACGAAGGTAAGAAAAGGTCTCCTGGCAAACTCAACGTAATCAGAGAAATATAGTTAGGAACTTTGTGAAAAATCTACGTTTGAGTGCTGTAATAATTTCTACAGAAAGTACTGAAAACCGTTCTAATGCAATTTCACCTGAAACTGTTCGACTAGAGCTCAGTAGGATTACATGAACATACGGCCAAAAGAAATACACCTATTGTTAATGCATATATATATATATATTGTAACAGTGCTTCCTCCCTACGCACTGTAAGAGCCGTTCCCTGTGACGTTCAGGAGAAATGATCAGTAGACCTCGAGACTTTCACCCAAGTGCTGCCGCTGAGAAACGTTTAGTTTGTAATCTCTCATCCCGAGAGGAAATATATTTAACTCAACCTACGTATAAGTTGGCCTATAGACTTTCACTCGGAGAGGAAGAATATTTGGCGCATCTAATGTGTACCTGAGTATCTTTATTTTCGGCTTATTCATGAATCCTTCCACGAATCTATAAGTATATGTCTTTAAATGTGCTAAATATTGTCTGTAGTTAATTGTGTGTACATGGTGTTTGTGAGCGTGTAACTAGAGCTGTGTGTTTCGAAAATTGTATTTTAAGTCTCAACCCAACCACACCCAATTATAACCCAGAGCTGCACTTACAACGCTGCAATATATATCATCATCACCAGCGGCGGTATTTTTTTTTTTCAAAAATCTTTATATATTCTTCCAATTTATTGAATCACTTTCAAAGTAATCCCCTCCAGACACAATGCACTTATGCCAACTTTTTTTCCAATCCTCAATACATGCTAAAAATCATCGGCAAGGGACGGCCTTCAAAGCGCGCGCCGATTCACGTAGAATCTCTTCAATCGACTCAAAACGGTGTCCACGGAGTGGTCTTTTGTGTTTAGGGAATAGCCAGAAGGCGCACGGTGTAAATACGATGGTTGCGGAACGATATGGATTTCATTTTTGGCAAAAAGTCACGAAGAATCAATGCAGTGTGAACTGGCGCATTCAGTGTTTTCGGTACCAATCGAGATTTGACGCGTTTAAGGCCCAAAATGCAATTGACCGACCTTTTTTGAAATTCCAACATCATCAGCAAGATCTCTATTTGTAAATCGACGTTTTGCAAGCACCAAATCTATAATTTTTGGACGTGATCTTCATCCGTTGAGGTTGTTGGTCGAACAGAGGGTTCTTCATCTTCAACGTGTTCTCTGCGTTCTTTGAACTGTTTATATCACTGTAAACATTTCTTTACGATATAGGAATGCTCACCGAATGTCTTCTGCAACATTCTATACGTTTCTGCAAACAAAATTTAATGTAAGTTCTTTGCTCAGTTCATTCAGACATTTCAAAAATCGCCGGAATCAGTTTTAGCGTCTCACAAAGCCAAGCGTAACTCAAACACTAATGAATATTTTGACGTCAAATTTCACACAGATGTCAAGGACAGTACCAGCAACTTAAAAAAGAAAAAAATTGGAACTCCATGAGCCCCGGGAATTTTAAATTGAAAATTGGTCTTACTTTTTGGACACAGTAGTATACAAGAGAAAACAAATATATTTAAGATAATGCTTCTGAATATAAGCATTGCGAAAAAAAAAGTGCTATTTTTAATAAAAAAATTAACTAAAATTAACTAATTAACTAATAAATTAACTGAAAGTTAAGCCTTATATCACTGTACAAAATGGAAATATTCCTACTGATGTGGCATTTGTTTGAAATCCTCTCAAATTAAATGATGGGATTTGGTTCAGTTTGTATTCGCCAAAGTATTCGATAAATATCAATACCGAAATTTAATTATTAAAAGTACTTCCACTAATTCAAAATGATAAAATAAATAAAGTTCAGTAAGGAAAAACTTCTCTTAAAAATTAAATAAACATTAAAATTTTTTAAAAGAAAATCTGAAATCGAATTCAGTCAGTTGGATCTCAAACGATTCTGCCGACGAATCCAATATTTAACAATGGAAAAGCACTCATTCTTAGGCGGAGCTTAAAGAGAACTATTATCCAATCCGAGTTCTCCTAACTCAAAGAGAACTTGCCGCTTCACCAATCGGCGGACGCGCACAACTACGGACGATTTAATCGGTTTACTATCAACACGAGCTTTCCCCCCCCCAGCCTTCCCTCCACCCCGACGGCGCAGGTAAAGCTCGGATTATTCGGATCACGATTGGTGTTCGCACACATCACTAATCGTCTGCTGTTCGATTTGAGCGGATTCGAAAAAGACAGTGTTCTACTAAAATTTTCTGCTATCGGTTACAGTTACATATTGGAATAGAATATATTCGACTGATTCATAAAAGCGAATGGTGAGTTCTTAAAAGAAATTTGATTTTTGGATAATATTTTCTTGTTTTTGAAATATGAATAATTGTTTTTGAAATAATAATTGTTGTTTTTGAAATAATAATTGTTTTTGAAATAATGAAAATCGTTTTTTAAATAATAATTGTTTTTGAAATAATATTACTTAATAATAATAATTAATATTCAAAAACAATATTAATTGTTTTTGAAATAATAATAATTGTTTTAGAAATACTAATAGTTGTTTTTTGAAATATTAATAATTATTTTTGAAATAATAATAATTGTTTTTAAATAATAATGATGTTTGAAAATATTAGTAATCTTCATTATTAGATTTTGTTCTATCTTTTATTTATTTAGTTTTTTCACAGTTTTTTAAAAATATTTTTATAATTATCTTTTGAACTTTAGATAAAACAATATGCAGAAGGAAATTATTGTTATTATTTTTAATTCTAAAATAAGTAAATTAATTGTTTTGGTGATAATTCAAAATTTTGAAGGTTTGAAAATTTTAATACTAAAAAGTATTTAATTCAATATTAATATTTTTGCATTTTAAAAATAGCAGAAGCTGATGTTTAATAATTATGATTTATTTTATTATGTTTAATTTCCCCTTATGTTAATTTTGTAATGTTTAATTTTCCTTTATTTTATTTATTTGTTAAAAGAAAGATATGAATTATTTACGTTTTATTTTTATCATTAAAATTAAATCAGATAAGAGTTAACTGTACTTGTTATTTTCCTTTTATTTTGCTTCTTTTCTTTTCTTTTTATTTTATGTTAAAAGAAAGGTATGAATTACTTATATTGTTTTATTTTCACCATTAAAATTAAATCAGATAACAGTTAACTGTATTTACACTTATTTATTTTCCTTATTATTATTTTCCTTATTTTTTATTTTCCTTTATTTTATTTGTTTTATGTTAAAAGAAAGGTATGAATTACTCATGTTGTTTTATTTTCCCCATTAAAATTAAATCAGATAACAGTTAACTGTACTTGCTCTTATTTATTTTCCTTTATTATTATTTTCCTTGTGTTATTTTATGATAAAAGAAATATATGAATCCCTTTTGTTGCTTTATTTCCACCATTAAAATTAAATCAAATAACAGTTAACTGTACTTATTCTTATTTATTTTCCTTTATTTTATGCTAAAAGAAAAGTATAAATTACTTATGTTGTTTTATTTCCACCATTAAAATTAAATCAGATACCTGTTAGTTGCACTTACTCTTTAAAAATTAATCAATTTAAATTTTTATTTCATAAAAAATAAAACAATTCACTACAAAAAATAAATTTACAATTATTTAAAATAACAATATTAAGATTGAACTATTTAATATATAAATAATCATATAAAAATATTAAGATATTCTATAAATAAAATAGGCTATATTTCTATAAATAATCATATAAAAATATTAAGATTCAACTATTTAATTATTTTACCAGGTGCTGAACTTATTTACAACCGAGAAGACTTAAAAGAATGCGATTTACAAGAACAAGGATGTTCAAAAACTTTGTGCAATTGTGATAGTTTTAACCAAGTGAAATCTATAAGTTGAGAAAGACAATTGACACAAGGATGCTCCATCAGGGATTCTCGCCGCTCAACAACTCCTACCCGTGTTGTTTCGTGACGGATTTCTTCAAAACTTACCCAACTAGTCCTCCGAGCACCCAGAGGAACACCCCTTCGTTCTCTATCGATTCCATCCTGGCCAGGGACTCATCAACAGTTGCCGGACGCTTGCCGGTCGCCCCTGCCGGACCCAGTCCCCTGTGGGCGGCTGCAACGGCACCTCTGCACTATCACTACGCAGGAGCTGATTTTTGCGGTGAGTTTCCTTACTATTAGAATCACATTAAATAATCATTGTCATTTAATCATGTTTTTAAATCCAAATAAATAAGTGTTTTTAAATTTTAAATTTAATTTATTAAATAATCACATTAAAGTGTTTTTAAATCCTAACTTATCTTTATTAATTCTGTTTTTGTTTATTTTCATTTATCGCATTAAACTATTTTTTAATCCAAATATTGCCTTTATTAATCCTGGTATATTATTTCCCTCTATTATTGTATAAGCGATTGATTATTAAAACGGCACCTATGCATTATCACTACGCAGGAGCTAATTTTTATTGTTGGTTCCTTATTATTAAAATCATATTAAACTATTTTTTTAATCATTAATCACGTTATTGTTTTTATTGTCCTTTATTATTGTGTAAGCTATAGATTATTAAAACAGCATCTCACTACGCAGGAGCTGATTTTTGCTGTTTGCTCCTTATTAATATAATCATATTAAAGTGATATATATATATATATATAATTTATTAAATAATTAAATAAAGTGTTTATAATTAATAAAGTTCTTTATTAATCCTGTTATTGCTTATTTTCCTTTATTATTGTATAAGCGATAGATTATTAAAACGGCACCTATGCATTATTACTACGCAGGAGCTGATTTTTGCGTTTAGTTCCTTATTATAATTTCATCAAATTGTTAATCCGAACATTACCTTTATTAATCCTGTTTTGGGCTTATTTTCCTTTATTATTGTGTACGCGATAGATTATTAAAACAGCACTTTACTACGCAGGAAATGATTTTTGTCGTTCATTTTTCATTATTATAATCACATTAAAATATTTTTTTAATCCTAATATTACTTTTATTAATTATGTTATTGTGTTCATTTTCCTTTATTATTGCGTACGCGTACGTATAGATTATTAAAACAGCACCTTTGCATTATCCATACGAAGGAACTGATTTTTGCGGTTAGTTCCTTATTACAATTTCATCAAATTGTTAATCTTAACATTACCTTTATTAATCCTGCTACTGTGCTTATTTTCCTTTATTGTTGTGTAAGTGATAATTATTAAAACAGCACCTTTGCATTATCCATACGCAGGAGTTGATTTTTGCTGTTAGTTTCTTATTATTATAATCATATTAAAGTGTTTTTAAATCCTAATATTGCCTTTATTAATTCTGTTGTATGTTTATTTTCCTTCATTATTGTGCAAACGATAGATTATTAAAAAAAAGCACCTTTGTATTATCCATATGCAGGAGCTGATTTTTACGGTTATTTCCTTATTATTATAATCACATTAAAGTATTTTTAATCACAATATTGCCTTTTATGAGTCAAATTATTGTGTTTATTTCCCTTTATTATTGTATAAGCGATAGATAATTAAAGCAGCACTATCATTACGCTAAGCTAAGAGCTAATTTTTTGCGATTAGTTCGTTATTATTATAACAGAATTAAAATATTTTTTAATCCTAATATTGCTTTTATTAATCATGTTATTGTGTTCATTTTCCTTTATTATTGTGTAAGCGATAGATTATTAAAAGAGCCCCTTTATTTTTATTTTCCTTTCTTTAATGTTAAAAGAAAGGTATGTAATTTATGTGCAGGGGTTGATTTTTGTTGTTAGTTCCTTATTATTATAATCATATTAATGTGTTTTTTTCATCCTAATATTGCCTTTATTAATCCTGTTATATTGTTTTTCCTTTATTCTTGTATAAGCGATAGATTATTAAAAACAGCAACTTTGCATTATCTATACGTAGGAGCTGATTTTTTGTTGTTAGTTCCTTATTATTATAATCATATTAATGTGTTTTTTAAATCCTAATATTGCCTATATTAATTATGTTATTGTTTATTTTCCTTTGTTATTGTATAAGCGATAGATTATTATAGCAGCACCTATGCACTATCACTACGCAGCAGCTAATTTTTTGCGGTTGGTTCTTTATTATTTTAATCGCATTAAAGTATTTTTTTAATCTTAATATTGCCTTTATTAATTATGCTATTTTATTTTTTTTTTATTATTGCGTACGCGATAGATTATTATAACAGCATTTCTTTATTATTTAGATGATGCACTAAAAATATTGTATTTTTTATTGCTTGATGATTGGGTGATTGCATTTTTTTATTATTTATGTGATAAATTGATGGATGTAGATTAAGCGATCAATTTTTTTTTTCTAAATTATTGAAGATTTAAACATTTTAAAACCTCTATGGTGATATGCTGTTTTAGTTTTTTTTCAAAGTTTTCTTTTTATAAGAATCATTTTAATGTGTTTTTATTATCTGAAAATATTCCCGTTTGTTGGAATAATTCAGCTACATTATGTTTCTTTACAATATGCTATAGATCAATATTCTTATATTTTGTAAAAATCAATTAATCGGGGACGTAATTTCAAAAAAAAAAATAATTATTGTTTGATTACATTTGACTCATTTTGAATTAAATTCAGCAGTCATTACAATTTTTTTATGTAATAGACAGATAAAATTTTATGATATATGATATGTAAAAGTTGAAATGCTACACGGAATTCAGTTAATTTATGAAAAAATTGCATCCATTGGAAAAATTCAACGCATCAAATAAAGAGAAAAAAAAATTTCTTCATGTAAACAAATGCAGTTTTTAGTTTTAATGGCAAATAAAATGTGTTCTTTCAACAGATTTTTGTCATAGAAAAAAATTAGGTTATATGTTTTTTTTTTTTTTGCAAGATAACGATCTATGTAACATTGTTTCAATGTTTGAAAAGTAAAGTCATTACGTAGAATAAAATGTTATAACAACAATGATGTTTTGTTATTAATAATTTTGTATTAAAAATTTTTTAACGGTAACAACAATGTTACAAATTTTATTCTCATCGATGAATGGTTTTATATAAAATTGTTTCCCAAAAAGTTTTTCTTTTTCAGTTAGAATAATTTTAATTTAAGAAAATAAACATATTAGGCGTATTAACTTATTAAAATTAGAAATAAAACAGCAATTTAATAAGAAATTAAAATTAGTTGAACAATTAACTTTCATAGCAATTTTTTAATGCGATAGATGTATAAGATGGTATTAATATATATTTAAATATTACTCAGAATTCAGTTATTTTTGAAAATCTTTGTCTAATTAGTTGTTTTAAAAATGTGTATGGTCCGCATTTGAACTTCAAGATAAACATAAATAATAACAAATTAAATTGTATTTTTGAGATAATTAAAATTGCACTTTGTTATGGTGTTCGTTTTTATAGAGTTGTCCATGTGTCAAAATTATACATCTCGTAAAATACTTATGAGAAATAATTTCTGCAAAATGTAATAATTATCTATTATTGAATCATATCAGTCTAGATGAAAAACGTAATTTATGAAAAACGTAATAATTCCAATCGTAATAATTATCTGTTATTGAATTATGTCTGTCTAGAAAATTTATGCAAAAAAGTAATAATTAACTGTTATTATGTCAGTCTTGAAAATTTAACCAAAACATAATAATTATCCGTTATTGAAATAGAAAATTTATTCAAAATGTACTAACTGTTATTGAATTTTCAGTCTAGATTATAAATGCAAAACGTAATAATTAACTGTTATTGAATTATGTCAGTCTAGATAATTTATGCTAAATGTAATAAATCTGTTATTATGTCAGTCTATTAAATTTATGCAAAACGTAATAGTTAACTGTTATTATGTTAATCTAGAAAATTTATGCAAAACGTAATAGTTATCTGTTAATGAATTATGCCAGTCTATATAATATATGAAAACATAATAATTAAATGTTATTGAGTTATGTCAGTCTAGATATCATCTCTTTAAATGGCTTGAAAAATTTCGAATTCACTAAGTAAATATTTTGTCATATAATTAAATTAAAATATTCTATATATGAAAAATTGAGTGTTTTAATAACGTTTTTTCCGATTTATTTACCTTATTTATTTATTTAAAATAATAAATTAAACCTTTTAAAGAATTCTGTCAACCATTTTATCTGAAAATGCCGAAAGAAATTCAGAATTTATAATCTCATTAGTTCATGATTACAGCTTAAAGACACATATTATTAGAATATATATTTTATAAATTTGAGATGTTAATAATAAGATTATTGGTATACGTAGTTTCTATTTTAACTAATTTTTATACGTTATTTTATTTTTTAACAAATTAATCTTGAAATAAAAATTGAACTCCTGTGTTTTTTATTCAATGTACGATGAAAAATTATATTTAGAAAGAAAATACATTTAAATAGAAAATATATTATATAAATTTGAAATGTTAGAAAGTTAGTTGGTATAGTTTCTTTTTTAACTGATTTTTACATTTAAGTGATTTTGTTTTAAGTGATTTTTATTTATAATTTTTTTTCTATTTTTAAGTTATTTTATTTTTTTTTAATTTCTGTATCACAAATTAATCTTGAAATAAAAACTTCAACGCCTGTATTCGTTATTCAATGTAAGATAAACTTTTATACCTAAGTCGTTCCCAAGTAGACATTTCTTGAAATATTTCCCGACAAAATGTATATTTCCATTGTACATTTTCGAAAAAGAACTATTCCCTAAAATAAGGGAATTTTTAAGTCATTCAAGTCATTTTATTATTTTAGAATTAGAACATTCGTAAATTTAATTCATCAGACAGCTTTTTCCCATGTGATTTTATGTTGATGGATATTATATTACTTTATTTAATATTTATTTAAAATTGTTATATAAAAATGTTTGATTTTTAATTTATTTTATATTATATCAACAAAATTAATATAAAAGTTATGAATTGCTAATATTAGAAAAACATTTTATTAATGTTAGGTTAGAGTATGGGTGTATGGAGAATTTAACGTAGTTAGACCTAAATTAATTTATTTTAAGGAATAAAATCATTAAAAAAATATTTAATGTCAGTTCAAACGTTATTTAATCAACGAATTTGTGTTCACTAACTAATGTATTAAAAAGTAAACGAATTTATCATCACGAAAATAAATCTGAATGTATTATATGAAATTTTTTGAATCTAATATAGTTCGATTTTTTAAAATTATTAGTAATATTTTAAAGACATAAATAGCATACTAGGAGTTTGATATGTGTAGTTTACATGCTTTTTTATTTAACTTTATTTATGTTTTTTTTTTTTTTTTGGAAATTAATTCAAGTCAATAATAGAAAATAAGAAATTAATAAAGTAATTAATGTAATTTATTAAAATTACATTATTTACAAAAATTACATTATTTCATGTTTTTTAAAATTTAGTTGTGTTTTTCGCAAATTTATTTGAGTCAATAACAGACAGTAAGAAATTAATTTTTAAAGTAATTAATGTAATTTATTAAATTACATCATTTACAAAAATTACATAAATTACATTGTTATATATATATATTTTTTAATTTAGTTGTGTTTCTTACAAATTAATTCGAGTCAATAACAGAAAATAAGAAATTAAATTTTAAAAAAAAACAATCATTTAAATATTAAAGGATTTATATATTTATCAGTAATTAAACTAATTTATTAAAAATGTATTCGTTTTAATGTTTCTAACGATGAAAATAATCAAGGTAGCTTCGATCTAATATATGAAGTACGAGGCAATGTGATTCACTTTTTATTTTATTTTAACATCAGTGGGCTTCATGTACCATTTGTTTCCCATGAACAGCCCACCGACGGGTGATAAGGGGGAAGACTTTTAGGGAAACTACCCCGTATTTGCTTATTGTATAGGGAAAAAAAAACCCGGAAAAGTTTCACCAGTTAGTCCGACTAACGAGGAAAGATGCTGAACATCACAAACACCCTCGAGACTCCTCGTTTTTTCCGGACAGTACTTATGACAAAGGCGCCAGTGGTTTGAACCTCCACCCTAATGCTCACCAGCGTCTAACGTTGCCACTGAGCCACGGGTCGGGTACATATAACTATTATATAAGCATAATACGTGAATTTATTTAATACATATAAGATTAATAAACATAAATTTTAATGCAACATTAAGTTTATTATATTATGTTTATTTAATACATATTTTCTTTTTTTGAATTATGCGAATGACGATTAATTTTTTTAAAATTAAATATATAAGTTTTTAAATAAACTACATTTGTAATCTAGTACAAAAATTCATATTCAAATTATCCTTGAAAATATTGTAATATAATATATTATTATATTTGATCAATATAATAAGTTTACTGTTGCATTATTTTCTTTATATTTTGAAAGATACATAAAAGCTTTAAATTGAATTATATTTAGCTCTGTTCAGTTCGTATTTGAAGCACATGAAAATGGCATATTAAAATTTTATTCGGCTATCTATATGACAACAATTGCTAAATCATGAGCAGATTGTATAAATGTCAAAAAATATGAAATGTGAAAAACAAATAAAAAAATATATATAATTAATAATAATATAAGGATAATAAAAATAATAATAATGTAAAATAATTATAAAATAATAAGGGATAAAATGTAATTAAAATTATAAATGTGTTTATTTTGTGGAAACGTGTTTTTTTGAAGATAAAGGAGGTTTAATCTTTTGATGAAAAGAGAAACATAAAAGTTTTCTTTCATTTTAAATGCCAATTACATTGTATATTACTATTTTTATGGTATATTTTAATATTTAATTTAAAAATGAATCAGTAAAAAAAAATACCACATTTTCTGGAAAACATTTCTCTTAATTTTTTTAACAAGATTTTGTATATAATTTATGGTAGTTAAATTTCTAAAATAGAACATTTCCTATTAAAGAATTCTAGACTGAGTTGGTGTAATAGAATATGTGTATTATTTGTTGCTTTCTGTTGAATTAATATGATTCTGACCGACATATTTTGATAGAGGGCAATGAAAAACTTGTGGCATTAGAATTTATATACTTTTTTAAGAATGAAAACCTCTCTAAACTGTTTTACCCTTCCTGAAATCAAATAGGAAAAATTTCGCTTATACACATATTTTCAATTAGAAATTGAAGTAATCTAGAACGTAGTTTTAATAAACCTGGATAACATTGTAAATAAAAGGGAAAATGCTTATCGAAATTTTTATCACTATTTTATAAGTAGCTACATCATTCAATTATTATTATTATGTTTAAAAAGTCAGTGATTTTTTGTTTGGAAGCACAGAATTTATCAGTCTATCATAAAGTATGCGTCTTCTTTTTCTTTCATTTAAGTCAATAACTATTGCAAAATCAGAAATCTTGCCCTTTTTTTTGTACAATTCGTTTAACTGGTTTTTTTTTTTTTTTTTTTTTTTTGCAAAAATAATTATTTAAGATTTTGATGGCATTTTTACAACACTTATACAAAAAATTAAAAAAATTAAATAATAAACAGGCATTAATTTGAAGTTTGTTATGATTTTTTTTTTTTTTTTTTTTGATTACGAACCAGATAAAAGATATTTGATGATATAGATTTTTCTTGTTACAATTTTTTAGTGATACATTGTTTAGTTACGAAAAAAAAAAAAAAAAAAAAAAAAAAATAGTAGTAAAAAAGTAAATAAGTAAAAAGTAATAAGCATAAAAAAAAAAAAAAAAATTAAAAAACAATTTTAAAAATAAATTAAAATCACATTCAACTGCGTAAATCTTTTGCTTTAATTAAGTAGGTACATATACTACTTGTATCTAACAATATTGTTATAATATTTCAAATGCTATGTAGAATGTATTAGTCTTAATTTAATTAATGAATAAATTTATAATTTAATAAAGAATATCTATTTTGTTTTAAAGAATAGGTATTTCATATAGTTGTTAAAAGTATATTTTGAAATTGTTACTTTAAACTATTTATTTATTAGAAATGGGATTTAATTCTAAATGAACGATGAAACATCATATATTTTAAAAATATTAGAGAACAAGAAGAATCTTATTTTTTAGAAAAAAATACACTTTTAAATGTTTAAAGTATTTAAACGTTATTCATAAAATGCCGACAAAAGTTATTATAAAAATTCACATCAGAGGAATAAATATTATTGGTTCTATACTGACTTTAAAAGTTAATACGGATATAAAAATCCATAATACTTAACGTAGTCAAGAGCGTAATCCCCTTCAATTTCATTTTTCTACAAAAATGTTAAAGCGTGGGCATTGCCACTAAAAGTATTGAGGTTACGTAATAATAACAATAATAATAAAAATGTTGTGACGCTTAAAAGGGATTTTATACGTGACGTATACATCAGAAAACGGGCCTAGACTCAGATTAAAAGATATGCCTGCGTCTGTTTAAGAAAAAGATAGTTAATAACCTTATCGCCATAAGGTAAACTTAAATTTGACATAACATTTATCTGTATATGATCCGCTGTTGCTAAAAATGGTCTGAATTACCGTAATTTCCTGTTTTTAATCCGCGGGCTATACGCTAAAAAGCTTTACATTTCGGGATGGAGGATTATAGGCCGCTGCGTAGAATCTGCACACAATTTTTTTTTTTTTTTTTTACAAAGGTGAAACTAAGGTAAAGGTAAGGAATATTTATATCTAACTAACTTTGACTTAACATTTACCAATCAGAATATGATCTGCTAATTTTAAGGGGTCTAAATTACCGTAATTTAAATCCATTTATTTAAATCAATAATTTTTTTTATAATCCACATTATATACGCTAAGAAAATTTTAATTTCGGCTTGAAGGTACAATTTTTTGTAAAACAAAACCAAGGTAAAGGTAATGTATAATTGTATATAACAAACTTGTATACTTATATATATTTTTTTTTTTACTTAACATTTACTGTATTTTTCCGTAAACAACAAACCGATCGGTGTAAGGGGAAAGTGAGTAACGATTTTCCCAAAGTTCATATAAAAGTTCGTGTATATAAATAAATAAAAAAAAAAATTCCTGTAACATACATTATTTTCGGTATTCTATTACTATTTCTATGTGCGTTTTGGTATTATTCTATTAGTTGGCGCAATTTTCTCCTACTTAAGATTTTTCGTTTTACAACGACACAACAAATCAGAAATATAAATAATTTCGATAATTAAACAACTTATTTCATAAAAATAAATAACTCATTTCATATAAAATTATTATTATTTTCCCTATGCATTTAAAAAATATAAAATAAAGAAAAAAAATTTACTATATTTGGCGATTAATCGCGAGCGTCCGGTTAACAGAAAAGTACTTATGGTTTTTGCGAGAGATCAGCGGATTCGTATATAAGCCGACCCCGTATTTTTAGCTTTAAAAAGTTTTAAAACTTCTCGACTTATTTACATAAATATCCTTCTTACCGTAATTTCCAGTCTATAATCTGGGTACTATACGCTAAACAATTTTAAATCTTGTGGTGGGGATTATAGGCCGCTGCGTACTCTGCGCATATTTTTTCTGGTGAGAAAGAATTATAAACATAAAATCCAAAACAATTTTTTTTTTTTTTTTGTCATCATAAATCTCAGAATTTTGTGTTAGATAAAAATAATCCTTTAAACAATAAAGGAAGAAACTGTTGTAGATGTGTATAAGCCATTTACAAAAAGTTGACCAAATGCAACCCGCATGCTTCATCAGTGTGTGTGCTAGTGAATGAAAAGAGCGTAGAATAAAGCTATATATAAGAATGAAAAACGCTTTACGTAATTGATATTTAAAAGTGAGGCCGATCAAAATTTTTCTCTCTTTAGCAAAAACCTTTTTTTTTTTTTTTTTTTTTTATTCTAAAGCAGCTGACAAACACTTACACAGTTTGGTCTTGGATGCCTTAAGGCAAGCGCTGCACAGACGTTACTCACGTTACTCACGTTAACTTGAAGGTAAGCCCCGGAGTAACAATGCCCCGGAATGCTCTAAGATCCTATTAGAACCGGGAACTGGCTTAAAGAGCGAACCACTACAAACATCCATGGCACCACCGGGACTCGAACCCTTTACCGAGCGCCAAGCTTTCAGGCCCCTCTTTGCAAACATAAATATTACAAATTATCGGAAAAAAATGTCGTTTCTTTTGTTTTTCACCACAGTTCTCGAAGGCCTAACTTTTTTCCGGTTCCACCATCTTAAATTTATAACAGGTTATTTTATTCTTCGGGTTATACGGCCCTGCTGATATAAGATACCTTTTTTTTTTTTTTTTTTTTGTCCGCAATGTCTTCAGGTTATACGACCCTGCTTATATACATCTTTTATTTTTTTGAGTTAAAAGCTACGTCTGCTAGTTATATGATGCTGCGAATATACGGATTTTTCCTTTTCGTATCGAAAATTATGCCTACTGGTTATACGTCGATATGGGCGTACATGGTATTTTTGTTTGTCATGCCGAAAATTACCCCTGCTTAATATACGGAGCTGTGAATTATAGCAAGAAATTGCGTTAATGATTAAAAGTATACTTTATTACTCATTTTAAGCTGCATTCTGCCATATTACAAAGTTGTTTATATTTTGCAAAGTTGCAATATTTTATGCAAAGTTGTAGGAATTACATGATTACATTAAGCGACTGAGAAATCTTAAACGGCGTAATCGCTTTAAGGTGGTTTTCATTGGATATTAAATAACTCAGATCGGATATTTTAACTACATATGATTTGATCCCTTTTGTAAGCATTGGTACAATCCAAAAACAGTATCTTGTAGAAGTCGGATTTGTTTCTTCTGAATTATCCTAATGGATGGAAAATCGATACTCATAAAAAAACTATCGCTAATTTTTAAATTAAGCAAAACAATGAATTTTTTTAACAAAAAGTTTTACTCGTATATGAAAATTTTTATGTTCTTTTTATGTTTAAGCTGAATAATAATTTTTTATGTTCTTTTAATGTTTAAGTTGAATTCTTCTACATTGGCATAATAATTAATAATAATTTTTGCAAAATAGTAGGAATTATAACGATTACATTACGAGATTACACGATTACATTATCACACGTTTACGAGTCTGAAAGTCGTTAAAATTGAAAAAAAGAAAAATTGCTTATTTTCATTAAGAATTTTTATTTTTCCAGTCCGAGAAAGTTTATCTATTCAGTTGATGATTATTTAATATTAGTTTCATACGTACTACATGAAAATCTTTTTGAATAAATAAATTAGAGATACCATATATTATAAAAATTCTGCAGGAATATTAAATTGATTGTTTGTACGCAATATGCGTTCGATTTGTATTGTTTATATGTTGTTGTTACATGTTGTTGTTTTATAATAGACATACAGATGGCTTTAAAATAGTATTGTAATTGAAATACAGAGGGATGGTTTGGTTTGTCGCTCTACTGTCAATTTTGTGCACATTTCAGGCTGATTCCGAACCACCAGAGCCAGATTTAGATGAAAAGAGGCCTTAGGCTATTCCAATTATGAGGCCCTTTCACCTCCCATTTTTAAGTTTGTAAATTACATGAGAGATAATAAAATACATCATTGCTGGGATATATATCATTATGTTGAAATGAAACATGTTGTGATGGGTACTAATCGTTATAAAAAATGCGGCACGGTTAATAAATAAAAAGTGGAGAACACTTATTTGGGCATTTATTCTCAGCATCATATATGTTATAGTACTTGTAACAATAACTAATCAAACATAACACACAACATTTACAAATAAACTAAATTCAAATAATAAAAATATTTGACTACGAAAATAAAATAAGCATTAAAAATTATCATATTTTCCATCAAATTAAATGAAATATATTCAATGCATTGAAGATTAAATCAAATTCAATGCAGATAAATTCATTTCATAATAATTTCAATAGGTCTGTTCCAATCTACACTTTATTTATGCAAGAATAAACCAAAGCTTAGTAGCATAAGGCGCGTCAATATTTGCCATAGCAATCAGTGAACGTACGGACTATACTTTGGTGCAATCTAGTATATACAAACGAACAAACCCAATGAAACCGAACGCGTCGATCTTAACCAATATATTTTTACGTTTGTTTATTAGTCATAAGTGTAGATTTTCTCCTTATTTTCGATTCAATGTTTTAGTGTTTATTGTTTTTAGGATGAGTGTAATTCTAATTCTGCTAACAATTTGAATGTAGGCCCTCTTGATCTTGAGGCCCTAGGCTGAAGCCTAGTTAGCCTATAGGAAAATCCGGCAGTGCGAACCACTAACAAACATCCATGGCACCTCCAGGAATCGAAGATGAAGCTTGTGGTACAAACGGCCAGAGTGCTAGACAACGGATACTACTTTTATACGCAACGATCGATTTGCATTATTTATATGTTGTATATGTTTATATACGCAACGATCGATTTGCATTGTTTATATATCTTGTATATGTTTATAGACGAAACGGTTTAGGCCATTTGTATATGTTTATATGTTGTAGTTATTTTTAAGGTCATAAACTTTTATTGGAGGTATAAATCCTACTGTTCCAGGTCGGGTATGTGTTTAAAAGTTTGAGATCATAGCGTAATTCTTTAATATAAATTTAGAGAGTCATCTACAATATGTTTCAGTCGAATCATGTGATTTTATGAAACCTCATAGACTAAGATTCCTTTTTTGCTTGCTTTTTATAGGTTACGCCAGCATGTTGCCTCCCTACCTATCATCCTCCCGTATTTCCTGGGGGGTGTTCCGCAGGGAGGAGGAAACCACCACCGTAGGAAAAGGCGACACCGCACGATATTCTCACAGAAGAGCAGCTTGAGCAACTGGAGCTGCCTTCGAGAAGACCCACTACCCCGACGTGCTCTTCAGGGAGGAGCTGGCCCTGAGGGTCGACCTCAAAGAGGAGAGAGTGGAGGTGAGGAATTATTACCGTTTTTATTTTTAAAAGAGTGCCTGAATGGCCGAGTGGCTAGCGTTCTGGCTCTCGGTACCACAGGTTTGGATTCGAGTTCCGGTGGTGCCATTGATGTTTGTACTGCTTCGAAATCCACTTTAAGCCGTGGATCTGTCTAATAACAATCATTGAGAGTTGTAGGGGTAGTGTTACTCCGCGTCCATAGTTTATCTTCAAACTACACGCACTTCCTGGGGGTGCTAAGTGAGTAACGTCGGTGCAGCTTGCCTTAAGGCATCAAAGACAAATGTCTAAGTGTTTGCCAGCTGCATTAGAATAATAATAAAAAAAAAAATTGTTTTAAAAACAGGCAGCAGAAGTCTGATGAAACTTAACTACAGTTTCTGCAAAACTTTCAAAAACGACAAGGAATATTTTTCATTATAAAGCTGCGTTTGTTTTTCAAGCCACGTTCAATACCATGCAAAAAAATGTCTGTGTATCTTATACGTGGAATTATTTGTTTCATAATTATATCTGATATTACTCGAAGGGCGAATCTTTCAGAGTTTATATTATTTTTTTTTTCCATTCCACTATTAGTTCACACACCCTATTTATACTTATATATATCTTGATTCACATTTTTCAATCGTTAATAAAAATACTTTTTTATTCTTCCACTCAAGTTGAAATGCATTTTTTTTTTTTTTGAACTTGTAGTGGATGACACTGATGTTAATACAGTTTTTCAAATATTAATTCAGTAATTAACTTAATGAATTAACTATTTTTTTTTAGATTTAAGTTGCATATATCGGCCAATAGATGGAGTCAGATAAATTAAAAAAAATTAATGAAAAATTATTATATGAAGGACTTTTCTGAATATAGTGAAAAAAAAAAAAGCAGGAATTGACTTTTAAAATTTCTTTTTTTATATTACTTGTTATGTTATTGAACGTAACGATATTCATTTATTGATTTTGGATTATCATTGCATAATTTGATATTCATTGCTAATTATTTTGATATTCAATGGATGGTTAATTGGGCATACATTGACACTTTTATTTAAATATTTATCGGATAGCTATTTTGATATTTGTTGGATACTCATTTGATATGCATTGGATAATTAATTAAATAATCCTTAGAGCTAATTATTAAATAATCCTCGATATTCATTAAAAGGTTATTTGAATATCCATTAGAAGCTATAGGCTATTCATTGGACAGTTATTTAGATATCGTTGGATAGTTATTTGATATCAATATAATATTGTTCGGTGTTTCAATCTAGAGTTATTTTGATATTTATTGGGTACTTATTTGAATAATATTGTAATTTGAAATAATATTGTAATAAAATAATTATTTGTAATTATTTGGCAGTGACATGGACGTTTTTAGTGGTTCAGAATCCACGTTAATACTGTAGGTCCTGTCCTTAATTAGCCAAAAGTGTGCAATGCAAAATAACCGTAGAGCGACACACCAAACCAAATAAATGTATCTATATAGGAGCACAAAAATAATGAGTGGCGCATAAAAAACCGGTGTCTTCGATTTTGACAGAATTCATGAGTATCCTTCCCAATTTACGACTGGATACAAGAAATGATGCTGTTCATTTTTAGAATTGGTTTCTTTGTCCATTTAAAATGGAGACCTATCAAATGATGATTAATCGATTGTTCACAGCGTTGATAATTGAGACTTTATTATCGAAGTCAAACTGCA
>BPLR01013100.1:0-77049 GCA_021605095.1 Caerostris extrusa
ATGTGTTATCTGAAATTCAGCAAGCTACAAAAAAATATTGTGATGCATAAAGTTGACATCCTTAGTAGTTAAATTGTGGTAGACAGCTAAAACCCTTTTATATAATTCAGTCCATGTGCAAAACTAATTATGGTTGTTTTCATAATAAGATTTGAAATGTTTTAATTTAAATATTTTTCCACTTATTGAAGGATTTCAAAGACAATGACTACATTTATCTGAAAATTGGACAAACACAAATTGGCAACTCATAGCCCATTTAAGGCGAAGAATCCAATCATCAGATCTAACACTCACGTATACCATAAATGGGAGTTCCAGTAACCTAGAACGCAGAACTTCCGCTCGCTTTTTTTTCTTTAATTTCCAGACAATGAAGTTTTCTTTTCCAACCACCCATAGGACAGGGGGAATGGAAACTGGCCCAGAAAACAAACAACTCCCTACCCTTCCGGAAACAGTTGGAACGTGCGTGAAGGTTTCGCGTGACAGGTAGGGCGCTTTCGTGATTTCGGGCAAAAAGAAACTCTATCCTGGAACAGGAGCGGCGTGTCCTGAGTCAATAACAAGAACCGACCCCAGCATCATTTGTTACGCAGGACGTTTGGCTTAGCGGTCGGGACTTTCTGAGGTTAATATGTTGTGACTTTGACAGACGAGGCAGAAGACGTCGCTCTTTATGTCTAACTTAATCTTTATCCAGATTGTGTGGTAAAATTATGTCATTACATAATTTGAGATGTTTCTTAAGTAACTGTGAATAAACTAACACAATATACATGTAAAGGATGCATTGTTGCTAATACCATATATATATATATATGTTGCTGAAAATTTAAGCTCTTCTTACATAATTTAAATCATGGCATTTTTAGAGAAATTTTGGGTTATTTTTATTAAGGATAGTAGCCATTGCCTTATTATTAAAATTACAACAATAACAATACAAGGCTTTCAACAAAATAAAATATTATCAATACTGATATAGTACTGATTTCTTTGCATTCACACTTGTAAGAGATTTTGTAATAAATTATATTCCAAGAGATTTAAATTTTATTTCCAATTATAATTATTTTTGTTTAAAGAAAACTAAAGGTGAACATATGTCTCAACGTAACTGAAATAATTAAAAACTCTTTTTACTTTTGTAATTCGAGATCGTAAAACCAAAAGAGTTAAAAAACTTAATGGTTAAAACAAAAATAATGTAACAAATGAAAAAATTTTTTTCTTTACTACGATTTTTGAATCCTAACTTTGTTTCAAATTCAACTAAAGGAAATATCAAACATGCTATCTGAAATTCAGTTACAAAACCGTTGTGATGCATAATATTAGACAGTAGTTAGTACCTTAGTAGTTAAATAATAGGGATAGTTAGTAGACAGTAGTTAGTACATTATACCTTAATTACGCTAATAGTTAAATTGTGGTAGAAAGTTAAAACCACTTATGTAATTCTGTCCAAAATCAAAAATAATTGTAGTGGTTTTCATAATAAGATATTAAATATTTGAATTTAAATATTTTTCCAGTATTGAAGAATTTCAAAGAAGGAAGACATTACATTTATCTGAAAATTGGACACAAATTGGTAACCCACCCTTCTTCATAGCCCATTTAAGGCAAAGAATCCAATCATTAGACCTAACACTCACGTATACCATAAATGGGAGTTCCAGTAACCTAGAACGCAGAACTTCCGCTCGCTCTCTTTTTTCTTTAATTTCCAGACAATGAAGTTTTCTTTTCCAACCACCCATAGGACGGAGGAACGAAAACTGGCTCAGAAAACAAACAACTCTACCCTTCCGGAAGCAGTCGGAACGTGCGTGAAGGTTTCGCGTGACAGGTAGGGCGCTTCTTGATTTCGGGCTAGAAACTTTATCCTGGAACAGGAGCGGCGTGTCCTGAGTCAGTAACTAAGTTCTGACCTCAGTATCATATGTTACGCAGGACGTTTAGCTTAGCGGTTGGGACTTTCTCAGTTTAATATGTTGTGACTTTTTGACAGGCGAGGCAGAAAACGTCGCTCTTTATACTCTAACTCAGTCTTTATCAAGATTGCGTGGTAATAATTAGTGACATTAAATAATTTGAAATGTTTCTTAAATAACTGCAGTAAGATAACACAGTATACATGTAAAGGATAAATTGTTGCTTATACCATACATAATATGTATATATATATATATATATTGAATATATGAACCAATAAGTACATACAAGGAGTTATTTAGAAACACACCAAAGGCTACTAACGGTATAATCTAATACGTAATTTGTATAAAAACATTTTAGCATTCATTGTATATTAGAATAAATTGTTTAAGTACCGAAAAGTGCATAGGCTGCAGCAAAAAAACTGAAGATCATTTAATAATAATAAATAATGTTTTTATTAAATATACGAGAAAAATACAATATAATATTTATAGCATGCATATATTACTGTGTCCAAAAGTATGACCAATTTTTAATTTAAAATTCAAAGGGCTTATGGGAATTTTTTTGTTTTTTCTTTTTTAGGTTAATGGCAATGTCCTTAGCATCTGAGTGAAAATGGGATGCCAAAATATTCTTTAATGTTTGAGTTACGCCAGGCTAGAAAGCTAAAACCTACTTATGTAATTCCTTCCATAAAGCAAAAATAATTGTAGTTGTTTTCATAATTCGATTTTAAATGTTTCAATTTAAATATTTTCCACTTATTGAAGGATTTCAAAGAATAAAGACTACATTTATCTGGAAATTGGACACAAATTGGCAACTCACATTTCTTCATAGCCCATTTAAGGCAAGAATCCAATCATTAGACCTAACACTCACGTATACCATAAATGGGAGTTCCAGTAACCTAGAAGGCAGGACTTCCGCTCGTCTTTTTTTCTTTAATTTCCAGACAATGAAGTTTTCTTTTGCAACCACCCATACAACAGGGGCAATGAAAACTGGCCCAGAAAACAAACAACTCTACCCCTTCCGGAAACAGTTGGAACGTGCGTGAGGGGTTTCGCGTGACAGGTAGGGTGATTCGTGATTTCGGGCAAAGAAACTTTATCCTGGAATAGAGTGGCGTGTCCTGAGTCAATAACTAAGTTTCTGACCTCAGTATCATTTGTTACGCTGGACGTTTAGCTTGACGGTCGGGACTTTCTGAGGTTAATATGTTTTGACTTTTGACAGGCGTGACAGAAGACGTCGCTCTTTATGCTGTAACTCAGTCTTTATCCGATTGCGTTGTAAAAATTAATGGCAATTATATAATTGGAGACGTTTTTTAAGTAACTAAATAGTTGTGAGTAAGTTAACAAAAATATACATGTAAAGGATAAATTGCTGCTAATGCCATATCTAAATAAATAAATATATATATATATATATATATCATAATAAATATATACATATATATCATACATATATATATACATATATATATATATATATATATATTTATATATATATATCGTAGCCTTTACTTTATTGTTAAAATTACAACAATAACAATACAAGGCTTTTAAACAAATTAAATATCATCAAATCTGATGATATACTATGATTTCTTTTGCATTTCTTGCAATAGATTTTGTATAATACATGAAATTTTAATTTTCTTTCCAATTACAATAATTTTTGCTTATGGTAAACCGAAAGGTGAACATGCGTCTCAACGAAACTGAAATAATTAAAAAAATTTTACTTTTTAATTTGCAACAAAGTTCGAGATCTTAAATTTGAATAATATAAAACAATTTTTGTTCTTTACTACGATTTTCGAATCCTTGATGTTGTTTCAAATTCTGCTAAAGGAAATATCAAATGTGGTATCTGAAATTCATGTACGAAAACCATTGTGATGCATAAAGTTAGACTTCCTTAGTAGTTGAATTGTGGTAGACAGCTAAAATCCTTTATATAATTCAGTCCATCAATCAAAATAATTGTGGTTGTTTTCATAATAAGATTTTAAATGTTTCAATTTAAATATTTTTCCACTTATTGAAGAATTTCAAAGAATAAAGACTACATTTATCTGGAAATTTATCACAAATTGGCAGCTCACCTTTCTCCATAGCCCATTTAAGGCAAAGAATCCAATCATTAAACCTAACACTCACGTATACCATAAATGGGAGTTCCAGTAACCTAGAACGCAGAACTTCCGCTCGCTTTTTTTTTTTTCTTTAATTTCCAGACAATGAAGTTTTTCTTTTCCAACCACCCTTACGACAGGGGAATGAAAATGGCCCAGAAAACAAACAACTCTACCCTTCCGGAAACGGTTCTAACGTGCGTGAGGGGGTTTCGCGTGACAGGACAGGTGCTTCGTGATTTCGGGCAAGAAACTTTATCCTGAACAGGAGCGGCGTGTCCTGAGTCAATAACGAAGAACCGACCTCAGCATCATTTGTTACGCAGGACGTTTAGCTTAGCCGTTGGGACTTTCTGAGGTTAATATGTTTTGACTTTTGACAAGCGAGGCAGAAGACGTCGTTCTTTGAGCTCTAACTTGGTCTTTATCAAGATTGGCGTGGTAAATTATGGCATAAAATAATTTAAGATGTTCCTTAAGTAACTAAACAACTGTGAATCAGTTAATATAACATGCACGTAAAGTATAAATTGTTGCTAATATATCTATCTATTTATCCATCTATCTATCTATATATATATATATACCTGAACTAAAGGAGTGCAAGTTAGAGCTTGGAGTGAATTTAAGACACACTAAAGTCTATAAATGGGATACTCTATACGCAGATTGTGTAAAAAAGTCATCTTAGCATTCATAAAGCATTTCGAATAAATTGCTTAAGTTCCGAAGTATGCATAAGCTGCAGCAACGAAACTGAAGATCCTTTTAATAAACATAAAAATTCAAAGAATTAATGGCAAAAACTGCATTGGAAAAAAAAAAACACAAATATTGTTTTTACAAAATATACATGAAAAATGTTGTATTATATAGCATGCATATGTATATATATATATATATATATATATTATATAAATATATATATATATATATGTATATATATATATATATATATATATATACATGTAATATATATGTATATATATATACATATATGCATATATTCTCTTTTATTATTTGTAATCAGATGGAGGCACAGTTTAAATTTAGCATTGGACACTGAAATAATTTAATATATATATATATATATATATGACTTTAGGGGCGCAACAGCTCCATGGTGGGCCAAGACCGTCTGCCTACTGGTAGATTTTTCTTTTACATGGTAGTGTTGTAAGCTTTTACGCCTAAGATCGGGTTATATTAGACCGGGGCCTACGGTTTAATATAACCAGACGGATAGTCTATCTAAGAGGGGATCTCGAAATATGATAACACTTTGATAAATAGCCATCTCATTCACATGACACTGACGAATTGCTTGGTCGTTTCTCGAGTGTTAACACAGCATTAGAGCAGCGTTGTCTGCTGTAGTAGTTGCTAAGATCTACAATTCAAGGGACAGCATGCACACACTCCTTTGGTACTTAATCATCGACATCTCAGGCTGTATTGTACGCCAATACAAACAACGATTGGCTGCGAGTCGTGTTTTCTCACTGATCTCCGTGACTACAATGATAATGAATACGATAGTTAGAGTGTGTTGTGGTCGATTACCATTTTAGAGTGTTGTACTGGAAGGGAAATTAGCGTGATGGTTTCCCAATGCCGTTGTTTATCATGGGGGTTTCATATCTGGATGGAATTGAGATTGTGTTTAATAAAAGTTTTATTTATGCACGGTAAATTTGATTTTTGATATTAGAATTACTTTTTGGGTGTTTCTGATGGCTCTTTATATTTATCAAACATAAATTATATTGCTGCAATTATATAAAATTAATTGTTTAAATTTATAAATAAGATATTTTGTAAACAATTCATAAAATGATACATTTTAAAAAGTATACTAGTAATTACATATTAAAAAAATTAATTCATTTTTTTCTCTTCCTAACATTCTTGACAATGAACATTACTAATTAAATAAAATTTATTTAATCTTAATAAAAACAATTCAGTTCTTGAGGAAGCATATTGTTCAAAATATTCTCTACCTTAAGGCGGCATGATGGCCAATTGGCTAGAGCTCTGGTCTCTTTGTTGCTGCAGGTTCTAATCCTGGCGGTGGCAAGGGTGTGTGTGAGTGGTTCGGAATCCACATTAAACTGTAGGTCTCTTTTGAATTAGCCCAAAGTGTGCTCAAAATGACTGTAGAGCAACAAACCAAAACTCTGCTCTAATAATTAAGTTTTAAACATTAAATTTATTTCATTATTTATGAAGGAATATTAAATGTTTTTTTCTTTTGTGAAATATAAATAAAGAGAAATTTTGTATATAAAAAAAAAGAAATATGCAGCAAAATGATTTATCAAAATGCTAAAAATTATTGTAAAATGTTAAATTTATTTGCAAGAGGAACTGTGCATTAATATATAATTTATTTTGTTGTGGGAAAATGTAAATAGCCTGATTTTAAAAAAGGAAATCTGTGGAATAATGTATAAACAGATAGTTTAAACAAATGCAGAAGTGTTAAATTTATATCTACAAACTGAACATACTATGAAGTGTTAAATATGAGAAACATTTACATTTATATTATTTCTTAAAAATCCAATTTAAATTAACATTATGAAATGAGGGATATGTATATAAATAACATTGTAATTTTTAATTTTCTGAAATTTCCTTATCAAAATTATTATATTTTAATTAATTTAATAGCTCCCTCGATAGCATAAAAAATGTGTTTAATTTGATATCAAATTATCCTTCATCATTTCCCACTATATCTTTGTTTCCTTGTAATTTAAGTAAATATTGTTAAATAAAAACTTTTTACTTTTTTGTCTAGCCAGGTAGTCCAAAGTTTTCTTATGTTCCCAGTTTAAAAGAAACTGGGAACATAAAAATACTTTGAATGGACTAATAATCCAAGAATTATGTAGCTTCTTACTTGTTTTAGTGTTAATTTTTGTTGTTGAATGCCGATTTAGATATCAGGCATAGTTTACAGATCACCCCACGACAATTCTACAATTATTAATCAATGAAATCTCCAGTCCCCCTTTGATATCCAACTTCCTTGGCGACATTGAAAAATCCCTCTAATATCTAGACATTCAATGTCATGCTGTCCATGGCATTATGTCAGCACTTCAAATATACGAATGAATGAAGAAATAAGGGGCCAATTTGTGAAAGTTAAGATGAACATCATTATAGCTACAGTAGGAAGATCATGTATCGAGAATCCAAGAATTATTTAGTACTCTTTCATTTTAAAAAAAGCCCATGTTATTTCAACTGTGTCTATGTCTTTCTACGAGGTAAATCAATGATATCATGATTTATAGGTTTGTCCAACCAATTTTATACATTGATATATAATTACATACTCGTACTACTCCATATATATATATATATATATATATATATATCAAATATATATATATATATATATATATATATATATATATATATATATATATATATTAATATCATATCATCAATTACATATTTAATCAATATATATATATATATAGAGAGAGAGAGAGAGAGAGAGACAGAAGTTTTAATGTGACGAATTTCAGATTTTTTCTATAACGAATGTAATTATGGTTTGCTTATACAATTTGATTTTGTTTCAATGAAATATATGATAAGGGGCCTGATGACCAAATGACTAGTGTTCCGGTTTCGAATTGGATTTCGGTGGTGCCATAGATGTTTGCAGTGGTTCGGAAGGCACTTTAAGCCGTAGGTCCCTGTCTCATTTGACTGTAGAGCATGGGGTATAGTGCTGATAACCCATTTCCGTAAAATGACAGCATCTCCTGTCTCGAAATCTGCCAGTAAAGAGACCCATCATGGGGTTTTTGCTCCAACGAAGAAAAAGAAGAAGAAACACATAATTATTTACGTACAGCGAATACTGTTGTATCTTGTTACTCAAAATGGTCGTGTTTCTAATTCAATCCCTTTTGTTCTTTTTTCCTGTATTGTATTGTGTTCTTCTATATATATATACATTTTTATTTTATACATTTCATATTTCCAAATAAGTACTTTATGGCTTGTTTAACATATTTTCATTCTTTCCGTAGAACTTTTAAAGTAGTGTAATATATTTTTTGATACGATCTTCCAAATATTCTGGCAGCAAATTCTTCGATATACGCCAGATTATCTTTAGCAGCATTTCCCAGAAAATTGCCTTGACATGTTAAATCCTCCCCTTTTAAATTTCCAGAGCAATCTGAAATTCTGGGAAGTTCTGACAGGCAGTATCTCCCACCTCCATTGTTATTAAAGCCTTTCTATGAAGCACAGCTTTGAAAGAAAGTCAAAGAGGACGAAGTCGCTGTCTTTAGGTGACGTGAATGGTTTTAACAGAATATTTAAGTGATAATAAAATTAACTTCAGTACTGATACTTAATATTCTAGGAAACTGTATGCAGAATATGGGGAAATAAATGGAAAAATTAATTCATTTTTTTGAATCAATTTGAACTACTACTTAATAACTGATCTTTCTTCAGGTGATATCAATTAAGCGAGATATTTTAATCTGATTTTGTTTTTAAATCCAATGATTGAAATAGAATGAATTATTTATTTAAGATATTTAAAATAGGAGGCAAATTTCTTAATGCCATTTTAAATTATGCTTATTCCAAATTTTAATAACGCAATTGTCGGTGTAAAGCAATACCAAACCATTCTTGATGTGGTTTAGGCAGCGTTGTGTGTGTCATATATCTGGAGTTACAATGGTAAAAGATAAAGTGCTTGATTTTTGAAAATAAATTATTTTTCTAAACCTTAATAGCTTAAAATCTATAAAACTGTAAAACATTGCATCAAAGGCTTGCTTAATAGCTTGGATTTCTCGAGATTTCAAACTCTACGTAGTCATGGTAGAAAATTCTTTTTAGAAAAACTACAGTATGGAAAATTTTAAAATACTAGTTATGCAAAAATCAAATAAAATGTATTTGATTTTTTTCAAAAGGCAATTAATAAGAAATTTTGATAGTCCAAGCTAGCCCATGAATAAAAAAGTTATAAAGTATTTTAGTGTGATGCAAAAAATACAATTCGAGAATTAAAGCGCATAACACAATTATTTAAAAGAAGGTAGAGATAAAAAAAAAAACAATACACTGCACTGCAAAAACTTATTAACTTGCAATTATTATTTGATTTGGGTTCTATGGTGCAGCCGATAGATACAATACCTCCCAAAACTTCAATTACTTAAAACTAAAACACTTATATATTTTTTTGTTCTATTGCAGCTGGCAAACACTTAGACAGCTCGGTCTTGGATGCCTTAAGGTAAACGCTGCACAGACGTTACACACTTTGCATTACCCAGGGCGCGTGTAACTTGGAAGATAAGCCACGAGTAACAATGGCCCCGCAACGCTCTACGATCCTATCAGGACCGGGACCTACGGCTTAAAGTGGATTCTGAACCACTCACAAACCTCCATGGTACCGCCGGGACTCGAAACCGAAATCTGTGGTACCGAGCACCAGAGCACTAGCCACTCAGCCATTCAGGCCCTATACTTCTATATATGATAGAAGTAAAGCATAAAGGGTGTATCTGTGAGACATACATCAAGCAAATAAGGTATATAACATTTAAATTTTTTTGTTACGTAGTAAATTAGTAATGGAAATTTATTTTATTTTCAATAATTTTGCACTAAATAACCTTTTAATGTATTCCTATTGATAATATCTCATTAATTTTTTTATTTTGTCATTTATATTATTTATTTATTTAATTTATTAATTCTCATTATTACTGTAACGCCATTTCTCATTCTTACCTATGGATTAATAGATTATATCATTTAAGATAAGATTTTATTTGATTTAATTATTTAAATTCTACCTATTACGTATCATAACTAATGTAGTTTTTTTTATTCCTAATCCTATTTATTTCATTATTTCATTCCTCAGAATTTTAAGTTTCCTAGTTGCTATTAATCATATCTCCTTAAATTATACTTCAACGCCATTTCTCGTTCTTAATTATGAATTAAATTTTCCAAGTTCACTTAAAGGCTTCAACTTTAGAAAGTCTTGAAAACTAAAGACTTCAAAATTTACCGTTAATTAAATATTTACGATGACAGAAATAATCTTTTCGCTGATTAATATTAATAAAACAATTGATTCAATGACAACAGTGTTATAAGTCATTTCCATTACCCAGAAAATAAGTTAACACTTTGCTTTAATCTAGTGTTATGTAAGTGGCAATGAATTTTGCATTTAAATAAGCTCACTTGAATGAGTATTTTATTACAATTATCTGTTTGAAATAATTGTTTTGCATACATTATATTTATCGTTAAGATATATGTGGAGAAAGGACATTTTTCTATATTTTCTGTTATTTGAATTTCAAATATTGTTTGTACATCATCTCAATGTATGACTATTTTTAAATATATAATATAAAAATATATGACTATTGACAACGAACAAAAATTTTCATTATAATTTAATTACAATTTTTATTGAAATTATTGATTACACACATATATCTTTATTTAAAAGTATTTTGTAACCGTGCTTCGTCCTACGCACTGCAAGAGCCCCCCTCCTCCCCGTGGCGTACAGGAGAAATGGTTAGTAGGCATCGAGACTCTCCCCGAGAGGAGGTACAGCGCAACCGGTGCTGCCTCAGAGACGTTTATTTTACAGTCTCTCATTAAGGGAGAAAATATATTTATTTTTGTCTTAGAAGTGGAGTCATAATATAATAGTTATATAATTATCTGTCTTTAAATGTGCTAGATATTGTATATTTCTAATTGTATGTGTGTGGTGTTTGTGCATGTGTCAATAAATCTGTGAGTTCCCAAACCTCTGTCTCAAGTCTCAACCTAACCACCCCCAGTTACAATCCAGCTGCACAAACAACAACACAACAATTTAATTTAATATGCATTCAAAAGAGTCCCAGTTGTTGACTTTCCAAAAAAATATAAATATTTAAAAATATTATCTTAATATAATTCACTTTTAAAACAGATTTAAATTATTAAACTAATATTTAGGTTTTCTTTTTACTATAAAATTTTTTTTTTAATTATTTTCCATTTGAACACAATAATATTACAACTGTCTGCAGCATTTTCGAACTTAACTATATTAACTACATTAATTATAATAATTAACTTATTATAACTAATTTAGCTTAATGAACACTAATTATAATTAAATAGCTCAATTTTTATGAATATTATAAAGAGCTAGAGATAAGGAATTTATATAAATTTCTGCTTATCTTAGGAAAACATCTGAATGTTTTATTTAATTTGTTTATTTTAGCATTCAAACATAGAAATAAATAAAATTACCATCTTTTTTTAAAAATATATTATATATACGTATATACTTTATTTTATTTTTTTTCTTTTCTAATCTTTACTAAAGGTAAAAAAAAGAATGTATTATCGTTTAATGTTAGTATTAATAATAAATAATGGCGAATAAAATAAATGGTTCTACGAAATAATATTAATATAAAGACTAATATGTGTTCAAAATAACAGCTTTATTTAATTTTTAAAAAAATTTTTCAACAAAATAAATAATTGTGTAAATAACTAGGGCTTTTTAGCAAATTTTTAAAGTATTGAATTAAATATTAAATAATTTTTTTATATATAATTTTAATTCGCGTCTTCCTTTTTTAGCTTAAAATGATAATTTTCAAAAAAAAGGCTGAACTTTTCTGTCCCATTTATTTATATACACAGTCCAGTCACATTAATGTGACCACCACCTATTCACTGGATAATTATATGATTTTCACAGGAGTTTCAACACAAACACCTTCAGAAACCTAAAACCATCCTTCGCAGCGTTCCGCCCTTATAGGTGGTCACATTTTTTGCGTACATTTTTAAAGCAATAAACTTATTCAAATAACTTTGAAAAATAGAGAAGGGAAATAATTATCAAAAGATAATCAGTAAGTAGCCCTAAGAATGTCGATGCTCACATAAAAGGTCATATTTGCTACTGAGTCTCCCGATTTTTGATAGCATCTTATACAATATGGGCCTGGATGGCAGAGTGTCAAGTGCTCTAGTGCTCGGTGCTGTGTCCCGGCGGTGATATGGATGTTTGTAGTGGTTCGGAATAAACTTTAAGCTGTATGTCCTGGTCTCATATGATTGGATAGTGCCACGCAGCCAAGTGAGACTTGTACCTACGGGTGCTCCATCACAATAGAAGCTGCCTCCCCTTTCCCTTCAACCACGAATCCATACGGTTTCGTGGGCTTGGTCTAAATCAAGGGTCTCCAAACTTTCCAGTCTTAGGCCCAAAACCGTTTTAATTTTTCTGCCATTATCTATAATTTCTAGACTAGTCGCCGAGTACGCTTGCTAAATACGCTGGTTCAATTACTATTGTGTTTATCGATACGACCGTGACACTTGACGACAAGGTTTCATTGACGTTAATTTAGCTTTTCCGTTCCTGAAGGATTTTCAGGATAAAAATCATATGTTTGATTCAGGATATATACATTCCAAACATCGATATGCATACATATGTGATACTTTTTACCCCAACATAACTACCGAGGGTAACCGCGGGATGTTCACTAGTTTATAATGTTAGTGAGATTCATTTAAATTATTTGTTAGTTGTTATGCTTTAAGTTACATTTTCTGTGCATTAAAAATGTCATTAAGCTTTACCTAGCAAGTAAATAAAACTTATCATTTTTTATCCAACTTATTACAGCAACATTAAGCTATTCGCTGTCGCGGGCCGGATTGAGGACACTGGCGGGTCGGATTTGGCCAGCGGGCCGTAGTTTGGAGATCCCTGGTCTAGATGACTTCCAAGTAGGATAAGAAACAACAACAAAATCTTATACATTACACCATTAGGCCACAAGTTAGATGTGTTTAGTAATTATGATCTTAAAATAATGTAAACTTTGTTATTTTGCATTTTAATGTAAAAAGACTGTTAATTCTATACCTTATATTAGAAAGAAAAAAAGGTATAAAAATTTTAATTTAAGATTTTTAAAAATTATTTCCTGTAAAAATTTTTTTAGGCAAAATGCGGCGTAATATGAAACTGTTTTGTATTTGTACGTTTTTTATTTCTAAAAATCAAGTATTAAACTACAAGAATAATGAATGATTACTTTTGTAATAACATTTTAAGCGATAATTGTAAAAATAATATCGATTGCTCCGTATGATTTAATTTGTTTAGCATTATAAATTTGTTATTAATTTGCTTAGCATTTAATTTGTTTAACATTATATATTAACAAAATACAAATGTGAAATAATAAATAATATCTAAAAAAAAATAAAATAAAAATAATAATAAACAATATCAAAAATTAAAATACAAATGTGGAAACCGTAATATAGTTAAAGTACATTGGTAGAATTATCAACGAATGTTTCAAGTATTTATTTCAGACACAGAAATACAAAAAAAAAAAAACTATAAAATTACATGTGTAAGGAACATATTGTAACATTACAAAGTATTACGTGACATGGTTTTGTTCATAGCATTAAAAATAATACTATATTAAAAAATTCTTGCCAGAGGATAAATTATTTCGCAATCGTGACTAGAAAGAATAATAACAAGAACTACTTCAATAACATATTCTATAGGATATTGTAACTTCATGTTTAACAACCAATTATTTTTGCGGTCATAACTCAAGTAAAATGTGAAATATTAGAGTTACTATTTTATGTTGGGAAATTAAATAAGATCAACTTCGTTCTCCGAATTATTTCTTAACATCATTAAATTGAATATCAGAACCCAAATTGGAGAAGACTTTAACACCAAATAAGATTTAAAAGCTAACACACTATAATAGCTGGAAAAAGACATACTAGTATTGTCACTGAAGGCCATCTGTTTTATTTGTACAGACGTAGCATAACGAGTCCAGTATTAAAGTAATTAATATTGTTGATATATATTGAGTAATATTATTAGGCTGCATTCAATAGCTTTTATTCATATATTAAATTAGCATTGATTTAGTATATCACTAATGGCTATCTGGTAAGTGATTGTTAAAGGCTGTTTCAATAGAATTACACTCACTGTTCCTTCATGTTCTATAGTGACTAAGAAACCTTTTTTTATATCTTGATATTAAAGGCTTCATTTTTGATACATGAATTCATCTGTTTTTGTGTTAAATTGTATTAAATTAATATTGATCTAGTATATCAATAACAGCTATCTGGTAAGTGATTGTTAAAGGCTGTTTCCAATAAGAATTGTACTTATAGTGTACTGTTTCATTTTCCTGCTCTACAGTTACTGAAAATTTTCTTTGATGTTTTGTAACAAAACCTTATTTTTGATACATGAATTCATCTTCGTTTTTATATTATATTTCGCTCTCATCAAAATAATGTAAAAATCAACTTTCATCCAAATCATTTCCATTTACAAATCCAACATTTGGGGTCTTCTTTAGAAGTAAACCTAATTTCAAAACCAGAATTTGCAAAAGGAATGAAATTAACTACAACTGGCAAAATAGCTGAAATCTTAATCCTAAAAATCGAGAATCGGATGAAAATGCAACTTTTAACATTATTGTTCTGATGCTCTATGACTGTAGTCGTTTTCTTTGTATATAAGATTTGAATCATTTGTATATTCACTTCAAGATAAGGCAATAAAATACCACATTTTATTCAAATATTCCGTGTTTTACTTTTTTTCTGAACTTACCTTATTAAAATTTTTAAAAAATAAGAATTCCTAAAACAATAATAACTTTGAAGTTCTCCTAATAAAAGGAACGTATGGTTTTAATTTCAATTTATTTATTTAATTTTTTTGTAGTGAAAAGGTTTTTATTCCGTTATCACATAGCCCATGTTTTTTTTCCTACATTGAAACTAAGAAGATCTCCGCTACTCATGTTAATTACTTATGGATAAACTTTTCCAGTAGGTTAACTTCGTCTTACAGAACAAAGCGAAGTAGTAATAAGAAATTCTAGCAGGATATTCGTTTAAGACAACAAATTCTAGCTGTCTATTTGTTTTTAAAGAAGATTGATAGCTGTTTACGTACACATTCGAAAGTGAAAATAATTATCCTCATCTTTCATATTGTCTGTTGAGATCTGCTACTACGTTATGATTTTTACAGTGTGAGCTGTAGAAAATATCTTATGATTGACAAAACCAACTTTCATCCAAATCATTTCCATTTACAAATTCTATCATTTGTGGTCTTCTTTAGCAATAAACTGAATTTCAAACTCAGAAGTTTAGCAATCGATGAAAATAACTACAATAGAAAATAATACTGAAATCTTAATCCTAAAAATTGAAAATTAAATGAAAATGTAACATTTTAAATTATTGTTCTAATGCCCGTGAATGACATTTTCTTTGTATGTCAGATTTGAATCATTTATATTCATTAGATGATACAATAAATCTATTCGAATATTCATTGTTTTATTTTTTTTTTTTCTGAACTCATCTTATTACAATAAAAAACAATAAGAATTCAAAAAATAATTGTTACTTTGAGGTACACATTCATAAAATGTTTGTGAAGTTATAAATATTTCAGTGAAAATGTTTTTTATTCCGCTATTACATATCCCCTATTTTTGTTTCACTGCCTTGGATCTAAGGAAAATGCTACTCATGTTAATCACTTATGGATTAACCTTTTCAGTCGATAAACTTTTTTTCATTGTTTTAGTTTTTTTAAATTTCATTACAATAAAAACAATAAGAATTTAAAACATAATAATAACTTTGAAATACACTTTTAATAAAAGAAATATGTGGTTTTAATTTTTTTTTATGTGAAAAGGTTTTTATTTTGCTATCACATATCCCATGTTTTTGTTTTACTGCATTGAATCTAACGAAAACGCTGCTCATGTTAATCACTTGTTAAAAGTTTTCAGTGGGTTAAGAAGTGGTTTTTTTTCCAAAACAAAAGAGAAGAAGAAGTAATTAGAAATTCCAGCAGAACACTCAAGAGAAACTACATGCACATAATTTGAGTTAAAAAAAAAAAAAAATTCCTGGCTAGCAAATCAGTTATCGACAAAAAACACTCCATCATAATCTTCACTGAATCTATTCGTTTTTTAAAGAAGATTGATGGCTGTGTACTTACAAAATCGAGTGTGAAAATAATTATCATAATCTTCCCTCTGTCTGTTGAGCGCTGCTATTAGGTTATGAGTGTTAAAGCTTGGGCTGTTGAAAATATATTTTGATTAAAAACAATTACAAATAGATTGTAAAAAATCAATTTCATATCGAAACACGACTTGAATCACGGTATTGTTCCTTCGTTGAACATTTAAATAAATCATATAATATAATTCCCGCGTGAGTGAGGGTTAAAATAGCCCTACTGTTGGCTCTGCATGTCGTAAAAAACGACTAAAATGGGTATCCAGTGCCTGGGGTATAACTGGGTGAGGTAAAGTCACATATCTCCCGTTGGGTGCCCCATGTCTTTGTGCAAAAGAAGCTGCATTTTTTACCCTTTATCATGACTCGTCACGGATTCATGGACTTGGTTTAGATGTTGCTGTCAGCAAAGTGGGATTAAAAACAACATACAATATAGAAACAAGGCAAATAATAAAATTTCAGTTGAATTCATCATATAAAAATTAAAATCACATACTATTAAATGACAACATGAAAGGAGAAAAAAAAAATACATACATGTCTGTAATAAGCCAGAAAAAATTTCAAATTAAAGCGATTATTAAGATTACAAAGGAATTTATAGTTTTGAAATATCAATTTTACTTCATAACAGATATCCAACAGAAATATTTTTAACGGATTGTTATTTGTATGTGAGAAAATTAAGTTTGCTTCAGATAATATATTTATTTTACATCAGAGAAATAATTGCTTTATTTTTGATAATTGCTTAATTTTGATGACACAAAACAAACCTATGACCAATTATCGTTTTTCGATTAGATACTGGCCAATGCCTTCAAAAGCGAATAGATTTTTAATAAAAAGGAAATGTACATGAGTTGAATAAATTGTTTGTCTTGCAATGTTGAATACAAGAAGATTTGTTTATCTAAGAAACAATAAGGGGGTTATTCCAAATTTCTGAAATAGTGTATTATATTTTTTAATGCATCTTTTCCGTTTATTAGTTCCTATCCATCACGTTTCACTTCTCACTGTTAAAAATAAACCTACCTACATTTGTTTGTGTGCAAACGAAAGTGTGTTTATAAACTTTTATTTTTGTTCAACTTTCTATTTGCTTTGGTGATTTTTATTGTTATTTTTTAATTTTTAATAATAAAATAAATCGCTAAGACAAATCTTGGTTTTTTGTGCCTGTTTTTCTTTACATATAGCTTGCAAATAAATCTTTATTTCTATTTCTAAAAGTAAGTTCAGAGTACTAACATTCTAATAAATGAGAAATGGAGTTCATATGTTTAAAATATTTTTACTGTGATTATTAATTTATTTTGTCAGAATCCCTTTCATAAATATTTATCCTGAAATATATCCTTACAAGAATTAATACAATAAATGCTGCATTGTGTTATCCCCTTTATGAATAAGGTTTGTTTAGAGAATATTTATGTCCTCAAACCCAAAAGAAATGTACTGTACAGAATAATTACTTATGTTCCATTGTAACCATCAGCTTGTGTGAATTGTGCAAATTGTAAAAATGTATAAAAGCAGTTTGCATGGATCACGCAAGGAGAGTTTATGAAAATGCATGTTGTAGTAACACGCCAAGTGCAAATTAAATGTATCTTTCTGTAATATTTATAATTTTAATTTAATTACCCGAGTTGAGTGGTTGACTTTAAAATAAAAATATATAGCATATTGGAAAGGTTTTCATTAAATTCCTACTATTAGTTTCCACTCTCGATATATATATATTGTTCAAATTTTCAATCGTTCATAAAATACTTTTTATTCATCCACTCGAGTTCAAAATATTTTTTGAAATTTGCAGTGGATGACACTGGATGTTAATACAGCTTTTCAAATATTAATTCATTAATTAAATTTAATTAATTAATTTCAGGTTTTTTTAGATTTAAGTTGTATGTATCCACCAATAGATGGCGCCAGATGTAAGAGGAAAATTTCAATTTTATTTATAAAGGATTTTCTGCATTATAGTGGGGAAAAAAAGTAGGAATTGTCTTCAAAAAACTTTTTTTATATTACTTGTTTATACAACTTTTACACACAGAAACTAGCATTCAGAACAGTGTGTAAAAGTAAATTCATTCAAATGTTATTCTCTCTATTCACTTTTACTGTACCAGGGATTTGAGAATAATATGCGCATTATTTGAGAAAGAATGTGTAACAAGGTTAAAATTAGTCAGAAGGTCGAATCATAGCATATCGATATTTAGATATATATTTTAATTACCGGTATTTTTCTGTAGGAGTGATGCTGCTGTTCGATACCGTTGGCAGGAATGATTCATCTACAGTGGGTAAAAAAGTATTGGCAATTGCCTTAATTTATTCATATCGACAAATAAATAAAATGTTATGTAAAATGTTATGTAATAAAATGTTAGCTGTCGTAATTAAATACAAGACATCTTATATAAAAATAGTAAAAAATTTACTGCAGTAAAATGACTTCGAAATCGAAGGAGTTGGACGTTAGTGTTAAAACACGATTATTAGGCTCAGAAATGAAGGTTTAACTTATCGTGCTATAAGAGTGCAGTTCAATATAAGTTTATTTATTGTCAGAAGTGTTGTAAAAAGTTAAAGGAAACAGGATCAACGGAAAATAAGACTAGAAGTGGACGACCTCGAATATTTTCTACAAGAGAAGAGCGTGCCATTATTAACAAGGTTAAGAAAAACCCTAAAAAATAAGTGCACCCCAGATAGCTAGAGATGTTGCTTTCACTTAGCAAAAGACTTTCAGCGTACAAACTGTACGGAATGTTTTACACGAGAGAAGTTATTATGGAAGGGCAGCTAGAAAGAAACCATTCATCTCGGAAATAAATAGGAGAAAGAGGTTAGATTTTCGCAAAATCCCACGTTGATTTATCTGAAGAGTTTTGGAACACAGTTATTTTTTCCGACGGATCAAAGTTTAACATTTTCGGCAGTGATGGACGACGATATGTGTAGAGGAGGCCAAATACTGAATTGGAAAAAGCAACATTTAACTGCTACTGTAAAACATGGTGGAGGCAGCGTCTTAGTTTAGGGCTGTATGGCAGCTAATGGAATTGGCAACTTGTATTTTATTGATGGTTTTATGACAGCACGTACATACATTGACATTTTGCGCCATATTTTAAAAATCAGTGCGCAAAATCTGGCTTCGGAACATCATTCGTTTTTCAACAAGACAATGACCCCAAGTATACAGCGAATCTCACCCGTGAATGGCTACTCTACAATGCTCAATGCCCAATTAAAAACTCCACCTCAATCGCCTGACATCAATCCAATTGAAAATGTATGGCACCTGCTGGATCTAAAATCAAAAACATAAAATTTCAAGTAAAGACGACCTCAAACGTTTACTCTGCAAGAGTGGCACAAAATTCCCAACAGTACAACAAAGACCTTAGTTTCCTCTATGAGAAATAGATTACAAGCTGTTATAGATGAAGAAGGTATGCATACAAAGTACTAAACATATACTGATTTTGTTTTCGCTCATAATTTTGTCAATTTCATAATTTTGCCAATACTTTTTTTTATCATGTAAATTTTGGATTTTCTCGTAGATTTTGACTAAAAAAATATTTAAATGGAAATTTCGTTATATTTGTTTGTATTTTTCTCCTTATGCAATCGCTATGTTAAAATAAAATTTGTAAACATACTTTGTTAGCAAATATGATCATTTATAGGCAATTGCCAATACTTTTTATCCACTGTATAACAGAATAGAAAATTCGTCGACTTTGAACGGCTACAAAACGAATCCTCAGAATGACTTTACAGCACTTGATTCCTCGTTATCAATAATACGGCATGTATTTGAGATACTTATAACCCCCCCCAAAACCATAGATATTCTACTTAGATTGATAAACATGTTTGATTAATCTGCATGTTAATGATTTCATTGTGCCATGGACTGTATGCATACCGATGAGAGGTTTTAGATGGTTTTTGACTTGGTACTACCTGATTGCTTTTAGATATGAATTTCATTTCGTAATTAACCACCATGGCAAGCGCTATGTCTGGATACATTCACGGCATCTGTTGGATACTATCCAATCCATCACACCTGATAACTGTGAGTTATGATTTAGAGTGCCATTATTTGATAACTAAATCTCTTTGGTAGTCCTGTGTAAAATCTTTATAAAATACAGCTACATTTATGATATGGTATTCGGCGATGTATTAAGCTTCCATCTCGGAATTACGTTTCAACAGAACTTCGCCCTGTCTCTATATGGCAATCATTTCAACAAATTGCTTTAATGTTTTCGAAACTGTCGCTGACCAACTTGAGCACCTAATCTCTCACCCAAAAGTATTCTTGATAGTTTTGTAAGCGAGTAACTTCAAACATCCCAGATCTTATCCGATACTTTGACAATTTATGAGAAGTGGCTAGAAATCCCGCAAAGAAATATTTAAAAAAACAATGCCATGAATCATTAAAATCAATACCATGAATGATTGCCATGCACTGTTATCAACTAATCAGGGCCATGCCTATAACTATAATCAATGCCATGCCTTATAACAGTTTGCATGAGACTATATCTAATCAAGTCTTATTTATTAGCGTGTAATATATACTTGTTTCTTTTAAACCAAGCATTCAATTCCTTCAATTTTTTTATACTTCCATTTTAAATTATAAAAAAAGTAAAAAGTAAAGTTAAATAAAAGATATATAAGTTAAGCTGTACAAATTTTAAGTTAAACTATAAAAATTAAAAAAAAAAAAAAAAAAAAATAAAAAAGTTATAAAAATATAAAAGTCTTAAAAAATAAAAGTTATAAAAAAGAGCTCAATACAGTTTAAGAAAGAGAAATTTAATTATAAAAGAAAAACAACAAGAATAAAAAAAAAAAAAAATCTTAAAATTTATAGAATTTAATGAAATAATCATTGCTTCAAAATAGCTATACAAAAATAAAATCTAAATTTTCTTTAAAAAATAAATAAATTGAAAGTGCAAACATGCAACACTTGAAGTTTACCCTCAAATAAGAGAAGACAGATGAAGGGATAGAAAAACTCTTTTCATTTAAAAACTGCACTTTATTCTAATGAAGACGAATGACTGGGGAAGGTCAAATCACAGCTCGACCCCCCTTCCTTTTAACTCTTAAATCATTTTCGAAAGGTCCCGAATCATCAGGAGGCGACCACTTGTCTTGGTCGATACCGGGAACCTTGAGGAATCCTGCAGTATCCTATTCTGTAGTATCTGGCACCATGCCATCAAAGCCTTATTTGTCTTCAGATGCTCTTATTTTCTTAGCGATTTTGTATGTTTCAAACCAGCATTTCTTAGGTTTCAAAATGGAAAAAAAACTGAGAGAGAAATTTTTGTCTCTAAAGTACTCTCGGAAAGTGTCAGAGAGTCGTGGAAACAAGCACCTGATGATGTGAAAAAAGTTTGTCCTTTTACCCCTTTGAGGACATGGAAAAGTTTCATCAAGTGAGATTGTGTTTTGTTTGCTAAGACTCAGTAAATGTTATAAGATAGGTGTTTTGTTGTAAAAGTCATTCAATTTGTGATAACGAAAATCAATTTGGATAATTGAAGTAAAGAAAGACAAATCCATGTTAATTGAATAAACCCTCATCATCTTTCAAAAACAAAAGTTATCTTTAAAATCAAATGAAAAATCAGATTTTTAAATTCTTTTAATTAATCTTTTTACACCTTTAAAATAACGATTAAAAGATCAAGAGCTGATTCAAAGTCTGATAAAAATTTCTTTAACAGTTTTTTCTCTGATTTTTCCAATTTTTTTTAATTATTTTTTAAAATAACAATTAAATCATCAAGAGCTGATTCAAAGTCTGATAAAAATTTCTTTAACATTTTTCTCGACCTTTACAATCTTTTTAATTAATTTTTAACTCTTTAAAATAACAATTAAATCATCAAAAATGATTCAAAATCTGATAAAAATTTCTTTTTAACATTTTCAAGAAATGATTCAGACTTTTCCAATTCTTTTAATTATTTTTTAAAATAACAATTAAATCATCAAGAGATGATTCAAAGTCTGATAAAAATTTCTTTAACATTTTTCTCGGACTTTCCAATTTTTTAATTTTTACTTTTTTAAAATAACAATTAAATCATCAAGAGATGATTCAAAGTCTGATAAAAATTTCTTTAACATTTTTCTCAGATTTTTCCAATTCTTTTAATTATTTTTTAAAATAACAATTAAATCATCAAGAGATAATTCAAAGTCTGATAAAAAATTTCTTTAACATTTTTCTCGACCATTTACAATCCTTTTTAATTAATTTTTAACTAATTTTTAAAATAACAATTAAATCCTCAAGAAATGATTCAAAAGTCTGATAAAAATTTCTTTAACATTTTTCTCGGACCTTTACAATCCTTTTAATTAATTTTTAACACTTTTAAAATAACAATTAAAACATAAAGAATTGATATCAAAGACTTATAAAATGCCTTTTAAAACATTTTCCGCATTTATGGTTTTTAAAGTTAATAAAAAATATTTCAATATATTGAGTGAACACATCAAAAACAAGTTTTTGTACAAAGTAAGATGAAAATAAACCTAATTAAACAATTAAATAATATATATATTTATTTACAAAATTTGCATTGTTTCATCAAATTTTAAAACATTAATGAATTTACAATTTATCTATACAATTTTTTTAAATGCATTTAAAGATTTTTCTATATAGTTCTTATATGTAATTATTGTATTCTTATATATAAATTTTATAAGACTGGTATTTTATTTTAAAAGTCATTTAATTTGTAATAACAAAAGCCATTTCGATAAAGGTTTTTTTTTATACTTCGAGAGAGAGGAATCCATGTTAATCGAATAAACCCTCATTATCTTTCAAAGAACAAAAGTTATTTTCAAAATCCGATTTTCCAATCCTTTTAATTCATTTTTTACACTTTTAAAATATTGATTAAAACATTAAGGACTGTTGTCCAACTCTGGAAAATGCCTACAAAATCTTTTCTGCATTTATAATATTTAAATTTAACAAAAACATAATTCAATATATTAAATGAACACGTCAAAACTACGTTTTGTGCACAGCAAATTGCAAAATAAGCTTAACTACACAATTAAATAATATCTATATTTATTTGCAAAATGTGTATTAATTTAACAAATTTTAAAGAAATATAGAATTTTCAATTTATCTATACAAATTTTTATATACATTTAAAACATTAGTTTTTCCTTTTGTATTTAATTATAAACACACAAAAAACTCTAGAAAATAAAATCCAAAAATTTTGAATATTAACTACAATAGACAAAGATATCTGAATCATAAAACTGTTTTAAACTGCGAGTTGTATTAAAATTTTGATTTTAGTATAGATTGCTGTATAAAATTCCAAAGCTTGTCTTCCAGGGACAATTTTCAAATTTGTTTTTAATGAATCAATAAAAATAAATTTACTTCTATTATTCACATATCTTCTTTTTGGCGCAATAGCAACATGGACTGGCCAAGGTCCTCTGCCTACTGGCAAATTTGGAAACAGGAGATGTGTTTATTTACAGGTTAAGGTTGACAATCCTACACTCAACGCTTTACAACAATATTAGACCGAGATCTACTGTTTAAAGTAGTTGCCGTATGACCACAAAATTCATGACGCTGCTGGGATTCGAGTCCGAAATTTGTAGCACCGAGGGCCAAAGCGCTAGTCATTCGGCCATCATGCCCCATTCCTATTTTATTATATTCTAAATAATTTATTAGTGAAAAAAATGGTTCAGAATACATACGTAGCACAATTTGATACATATTGCACCTCAATCATGATACTAATAATTGCAATCATTTGATATTTAATTGCAATCATGATACTAATATTGCACCACAATCATGATACTAATAATTGCAATCATTTGATATTTAATTGCAATCATGATACTAATATTGCACCTCGAAATGTATACCAACATTCCAAAAAAAATGTTTAATTGATCTAAGCAATAACTTGAATACTTTCTGCACCCTATTCTTACAACTAATATATTAAAAATTAGGGAAATAATTGGATATAAGTTATTGTTTCTACAAGAAAATGAAATAAAATAATCTTTCATTATATTTCAATAATTAAATATCTTTTAAAGTGATTTGATTTATTCTTTCTCTGAAATTATTTGTGCAAATATCTAAGATACAGCAAATGTTCAACTTCATAAGTCTCGAATCTATTTTGTGATAAAATGTAAGGGGATAAAAACTTCATTCCTCAATTTAATTACTGATATAAAACTATTTTGTGCAACATTAAACGATAATTTGTTATTATAGATAATTTAAACAAGTCAAATTAAAATGTTATGAATGATATAATACAAATTCCCTTACAGCATAAACAGATAAACATGTCAGTTATTGAAGCCGAGTAACAATACTTATTTTAGTCATAAAAAGCGGAATTGCGGAATGACAATCTGTAGTTTCTATTTATTTTAGATAAAACAGTAATTATGATAATTAAGTCTAGAATATATTCGCCTGGAGATCAAAGTGAGCTGCAATGCAGCTTTTAACTTCGATACAGCCTAATAACTTATTATTGAATCTAGAATTTTGAACTGAATTTAATTCATTAATAACCCATATGTTCATTTATGGCAATCATACTATAAAAACACTGATGTATGTATGATTCGAATACTTATTCACCGTAAAAAATTTTATTCAAAAACTAACATTACAAAATGTTTTTAAGTTACAATTTTTCTTATTTTTATTTTTATTTAGCTGACTTCCTCTTCATTGCCTCAACAGCCCCCCTTTTGATCAAGAGTGTCTGAGGGCAGATTTTCAAACAGGAGATGTTTTCTTTTTACGAGCTAGGGTTGTCAACTCTGTAATCATATTAGACCAGGACTCCTGGGATTTTGAACCACTACACGTAGATTAAAGTGGATTACAAACCACTACAAACATTCATGGCACCGACTGGAAGCATGTGGCATGTGGCTTGAACCAACCCAAACCTGTGGCATCGTGCACCAGAGCACTAGTCATTCGGCCATAGGGCTCTACTTAGCTGGCTATCTGAAAGAAATAGGTAAACGGTACTCAGTAAATATAAAAAAATGACATTTTCGACCCTCTATTATTTCTTATATGACTTCCTCACCATGTGAATTTAAATTAATTTGATGTGAAATTAATTAATTTGATTTGATTTGATTTAATGTCACTTTAAATTAATTTGAAAAGTATAATGGTGATTTTCCATACACACAAAAAAAATGATATCAGTCACAATTAACACAGTTTAGCCACATCAGTTAACCCGCTAAGATAATAATTACTGAATTTCCTTCCTCAATTATATCAATGAAATTTGATACTATTTCTGCACACTTTTCTACCATTGTTAGTAAAGCAATTTTCAAAATTTAATTCAAGGTGCTTAAATTCATTTTAAGTGATTTCATTTAGCATCCTATACATTTGGTAAGACATCACATCAATAAGTATTACAGAAAAAGAGCCTTGAGCATTTTTATTTATAATCAAAATAATGGTAATCATTATAATGAAGCAAAGATTTGGTAACTGGATTCTAGTCATTATACCGGCAGCGGTCCATCATTGTCTTTGGTATCTTCTTACATAGAAGCAGCCAATTTTCGAAAAGGCAACTCTTAATGGTCTTAATTATTTACAATTATTTACGTTATGAACTGTATGTTTAGAGAATGACATATTAAGCATTTGCAGCTATAAATATCTGACACAAACACATTCTTATCAATAATGTATTACGTCCAATATGAATCGCACCATGTGGACAGACGTGCAGATATTGGTTGGTGAAACTTAAAAATCTCTTCTTTTAAGAAATATACATGATACAATATATATAAATATACATTAGAGAGATCTAAAAATCAACTTTTGAAATTTTGGTTGGGGCATTATACTAAATTTAAATTATGGCCTTAAAAAAAGACTTCAATTAAAATTTCAGATTTAAAATAAAGCATTTTATTAATGGTATCAATTAGAGAACCACCATTTTAACAAGTAAATGTATTTTTTGTTTTTTTAGTTAATATCTTCATCACTGTTCCTCACAAAATTGCCATCTAGTGAAGAATTTCTCATCATTGCCAACTAGCATGATGAGAAATTCAAAATTGCCATTTGACCATTGTTCCATTACGATAATGAAATAAACCTAGTTGAGATTCAGTTAATGATGTGCTTTTATTTGGGAAAAACTAAGATTCACGATTAAAAATGCAAAAATGTAGTTGAAACTGAAGGATATTTTTAAAGAATGATAAAGGTTTTTAAAAAATAAGGAAAAATAAAATAAAATGTTCAGAAGACTTAAAACAGAATAAAAAAAAAAGAGTGAGGAATGACTCTACAAATCTGTTTCATATTGCTCAAGATAATGACCTTAATAAAATCAAGATCCATGAAGTTAAATGTTAAATAATTTTTCCTTCCCTAAAGAAAAAAGGAAAGACTTGTTAAAATGAGAAATGTAGACAAAAGAATTTTGAAGATGGAGTCAAATTCTATTGAAAAGAGCTCGTTTTGTTAAAAAATGAAAGAATGTGAAGAAGATAAAACATAGCTATTCGTACAAAGACATATTCCCTTGGATGCTGATGAACTTAAAAGTTCCTCGTTTGAAAATGATAGATGTCCTTCAAATGAATAAAAGCAAAATTCCTTTTGTATTCTACCCCCTAAAAAGGAAGAATATTCTAGACATTGCGGCAAATCTCGATGCATCACTGTTAAGTGACAGAAGAGCATCTAATGTTTTGGAAACAAAATTTAAAACATAAGGCGCCATCCATTTGAATACAATGTGAACAAATCTTCCTTTTTTGTGGTTTGAGAATGTAATGCAGTGATAGTTGAGCTCAACATTAAAATAAAGTGATCTCTTTAACTTTTAATTGTGATGGAAAAAGTTTTAAAAGATATTGCAGGCAACGGAAAATGTTGAACTGCTATCAATCATTGTTTCAGAAAGAAGCATTGCTTTTTTACAATTACTTTTATTTTCAAATTTTTGATCAGAAATAGGCTAAAAAAATAGCTACTGTTATTCAAGAAATGTTACAACCATGGGAATTTACTAATAAAATCAAATGTATGAGTTTTGATACAATTTCTAAACCACAGTGTTAAGAAGAGGATCAAAGTCTGAATTAAGATATGCTCTGTATGGCTTGTCATCATCATGTCGTCAAAGTTATGCTGGAGACCCTTGTTGGTAAGTAAATGGGTTTTTCATAAGGGCCTAATATACTGATGTTCAAATGAATTAAGCATTTCTGAATGTGAATTTTTCACAGTGAGTTTCATACTGCCATATATTTATTTTTAATTCACAAAGGATTCATGCATCACAGTGCATTCAGAGACTTTAATCTACAGACATCCTAAACAGTGCATCAGATACCATTACATCTGCAAAAAAATCAACCTGAAGAGTTCTAACATTATTAGCATGATTATAGAGAACATGATTATACAGAACCTTTAGGTTATCATATTAGTTGGAGAAGTTCACACAAGAGGGCCGAGGGACAAGAGGAGATGTTTTAGAGTTCCAAGAGGATTGCATTGTACTTAATGATTGGGAAAGGCAATTTACTTATTCAAAATATATTTTATTAGATCAAAATAAAATGATTAAACAAAAGAAGAAGCTGGAATTTGTGATATTTAATGTATAAGCAATTACATTAAATGTAGCATTTTTTGGTCATTATTATAAATGTTGAATTGTAATAATGCAATAATAATGGTTGTTGTTTTTTAAAAGTATCACAGCAGACTTGAATTATACAAGAAAAATAACTACAAAATATAAAGCCGTTTCTATGAAATTGGCATCACATTAAAAAATGGCATATTGGGGTCTAGCTGCAAATGGGAAATTGTGCATTCTTTAACTTAAACTCATTTTAATTAAACATCATAGTTCAATTAAAACTTTTTAAATAATACTACATTTTTGTACAGTTAGCTCACAAATGATACTTACATACTGTAGTCAAGATGCAAATAGACAATCGTGCATTCTTTAATTTTAACTCATCAATTTTATTAAAGATTTCAACTCTAATGTTTAATAAAAAATGAAATTAATTTTGTTCAAATTAAAGAATACACGATTACCCATATAAAAGGTTTTTAAAATATAATAAATTTTTGTACAATTAGCTGAAAAATGATACCCCACTTATGGACAAGTTTCAAATGAGCAGTCGTGCATTATTTAATTTAAACTAATCAATTTTAATGATAATATTTGAACTGTAATGTTTAATTAAATTTATTGGGTTTAAATTAAAGAATGCACGATTGCCCATAAAAAAAAAATATAATGCATTTTTATACAGTTAGCACCGAAATGATACCTATAAATTATTTTTTCAAGTAATGTGTATAAATATATCAATTTTAATAGAAGCTAAAATTATAACGTTTGGACTTAGTTGATAAAATATGAAAGTGTAATTAATAAACTAATAACGTAAACTTCAAACTTCCATTCATATATATTCATCAGTTGCAAACGAGACTTCATTAATGTCATTAATTTAAGCTTAGAAACTATCAGTTACTGAAAATTGCAAACTCAGAAGAATGCTCAAGAATAATAATGTAGTGAAAGCAATTTTGAATGGATATTCATAAATATATTAATATTATTTAAAACATTTCTAACTGAAATCTGGGCTTTTGTTAGTTGTTTATTTTATGATAAATAATTTTTATTTGTTCTATTATACAATCATTTATAATTTCATATATATATAGATATAAATATTAAAAATAACTAAATTTAGGGAATAAACAAGAATTATTATTATCAAATTTTAAAATTCTATAATCGAGAAATCTACGATGGATTTTTTTTTAAATAAGTAGAATATTAAGTATAATACAATAGCTACTACTAAAATCTTAAAATCGATGATTCTTTATATATTTAAAGAATAATTATAAGACAATATTATTTCTCTAGTTTAAAAACATTTTTATGTCTTTTATGCATATTTACAAATAAATTTTGTGAAAATAAGGTAATTTTTATGAAGTATTTACATTAAAAAATGATTTAAATTGCCATACGATTCAATTGGAGGCATTATATGTAGTAAATATACACATTATATGTACAAAAATATGAAAATACATTATATTTAAAAATAAATATTTATGATGACACGCTTTTTTTTTTATTTTATTAGCAATGCTTTTTTACTTAAAAATGTAATTTGGTTAGCACTTATTAACAGCCTTATTCCACAGTTTCCTATTAAAAACACAGTTATGTAATTGTATATTTTCTAGTTTAATTTTTATAATTTATTTTCTAGTTTAATTTTTTATAGTTTATTTTCTAGTTTAATTTTTCTAGTTTAAGTTTTTTTTATAGTTTATTTTCTAGTTATATTTTCTAGTTTAATGACATTCTTTCATAAAAATAAAAAATAGAATTATAAATATCAATATAGACGATAGATTTAAAATCTTTAAAAGGATTTCATTTTAAAAACAAAAACGAAAATTAAAGCAATAAAATAGATATTAAAACAAAAGAAAGGCTTTTAAATTGATCGGATAACTACAATGTTTACAAAATAAAAGCTTTCAAATCGAAATATTTTGTCGCATATATCATAATTTTAAAAAAGAAATGTATGTCTTTACATAAATTTTATAAATGTATGTCTTTACATATATTATATAAAATAAATATATACCAAAATGGCCAACACTTTACACAAATTTATTCTCCAAAAATCCTTATTTTCTTTGCTCAAAATATATATATTATCTTTGCAAAGACCTAATTCCTAATAGTATAGTATATTTATTCTAAATAAATATACTATACTACAGGAAAATAGGAATAGAACTACATACTAATATAGATATTTTAAGGTTGACGTAATATTTCCCAAAAAAATAGTTTTAAATTAAAATTTCCTTCACTCACATCAAAATGATTAAGTCTATTTATAATATTTAGGACAAAAGCAAAAAAATTACAAAAATTTTTAATTCCTTTTTTGAAATATTATGCTGACTGTACAAGTTAATATCAAAAATCAAGTTTTATGCGAAAAGCAATTAAAAAACGTTTTTTTAGTATTAATCTTTTTGCAGAACAATCATACCTTTTTTTTTTATTTATCTCTTTTTCTAATTTAAATACGGCACAAAAAAAAAAGCCTATCTTGGAAAGAGATATTTTAACAATAAAACGTTTGAGGTAGGCAAATATATAGTTGTTGTTCTACGGCACAAAGTAATACATAAAGCAATTTCATAAGCAATTTTGATCATCAATAGCACACTGGCATGAAATAGCAAAATATACGTGTATGTGTAGGGAGAACATGGAATCTATGAAGGTCGTTAAATATTTGAATAATTAAGTATTGTCAGAGCTCCTATGTTTTGAAGTGTTGTCATATTGTCAAGACGATAACTGTACATCGTGTAAGGTTGATTTATATAATATTATGTAAACATCTTAAATTTCACCTAACGACTTTTATGTTATGGGGAAATATTGAACATGCTGAAAATGATCCTTAAAAAAAAACAGAATTACTTCTCCAATCTTCACCGTTATGGAGGACCAATTATTTATAAAACATGAAAATCTTTCTCTCCAAGTCTCCTCAGTTTTCATGACAACATGCAAAAAAAAAAAAAAAAAATTGAGGTGGTTGTTCAAGCTCAAAATGCTATAACCTCAATATCCTTTTCCCCTTAAATACTATCATATGCATTGAAGGAATTTATATTTTAGATTTATTATCGATCCATATTTTAAGAATTAAATTAACATAATTCGGAAAAAAATAAATTTGAATGTTTAAAGTTAAAAATTGTTTTTCTGAAGATTTTTATTTAGCTCCATATTACTGGCGAAAATTAGATATTTTAAAACTATTAATTTAAATAATTGAATAAGTGGTTTACAAAGGATTTTTGTTTATAATTATTTCCAAACAAAAAATATAACCAAACAAAATTAAGAAATTAAACTTTTATACAACAAAGTATCATCTATTTTAAAGGTTTAGTATTAATTTTATATATATATATATCAACAAATTTAAACATATTAATTTGACTTTTAAAAGTTAAGTCTAAATTAAAAACTATTTTAAGGCAAAATATAATTTCATTAAATTTTTATTTCAAAATTTCTGAAAAATATTTTTAATATTGAAATTTAATAAATAGTGTTAATTCATTATTCATTAAAACTTTCAGAATTAAATGCTAAAAGTATTTTTATATTTGTAAAATTATTTAATACTTTTTATACTCTAAATTATTACCTTTTCAAATTTCTTCAGGAAATAAGATTATGTAAAATTTCAAAAAAAAATATGTGAGTTCATTTTAGTAATGTATCACTTTAATATAACTATTATGAATTCATTATTCATTATGAAATTCCTTTTATGTATATATATATATATAAATTTATATATAAAAAGAAATTGCTTTTTACTTATATTTATTTAATATACATTTTCTTAATAAAATAAATTTTTATATATATATATATATATATATATATATATATATATTGACTTCTAATAATATAAAAATATAAAAAGTAAATATTGCATCATTCTTCTTTTATAAATATTCTGAAATTTATTTTTAGCCAAATGCAGAGAAAGAAATAACATTTTCCTCTATTTCTACTTAATGTCTGTAGAAATAAAAAAACGAAAAGCATAAACAACAAAAATACACGTCAAAATATTACTAGATTTCCTTTGCTTACCTAGAGAAATTTCCCCCTGATCTCTAATATACGTTTCATCACAAAAAAGAGTGCGTGCAAAAAGTCATAAATCAGGGAAACTTCGCCATTTTATTCAATTAAGTAATAAAAATGATTCTTTTCGGTCGACACATCTGAACCTGACAGGATGAACAGATTAGATATTAATATCTATCCAGAACTAAACGTTTTCATTTGAAAAAAAAAAAGGCCGTTTAATTCTTTAAAGCTTTAAGTATATATGTCTGAAAAAAGGAAAATAAAGAATCCTCAGTTTAGATATCTGAGATGGCATAACATGATATTTATGATTGGCATCACCTTCTTTTATTGCATGCTAGGATAACTTTTAAATCAGAGCCCATATCTGTCAGGTATATCTAAATCATCACAAAGACGCTTGAATTATTCTAAAATTCAAAACAATTTTTTTTTTTTTTCACAAGGATAAAAAAAATATCTAGAGTAAAATTTTGAATGGTTAGCTTGCAAGACCGTAATCTTTAGATAACTATAGTTATGCAAACAAGCTAATTGTGAGTAAGTTACAGTTAAAAAATTGGAAACTTGGTTAAATAATTCTAATATGATGCTTTACGTCGTATGTAATGCTAAAAGAGTGATAAGTGAAATAACACTCGTTTTGATTGATGGTAATATAATGGCATCAAATGAAAAGAAACAAATAAATTACAATTTTTATTCATTTGTGACTTGTATTAAAAATTTTTATATACATCAGAATGGATAGTATAGTTATTTAAAACTATTTATTAATTCTTTTCAATACTTTTCAAAAGATATATTAAAACTTTATTGCAACAAACAATCATGAATATTCTCTAAAAGGCTTAAAATATATTTGACATATATTTTAGAAATATATTTTAATGAAACTGTTTAAACCAATTTATTGCAAAAAACAAAAAAAAATTATTACTAAATGTTCCTATAAATTACCTCTCTCTCTCATATTTATATATATATATATGCATGTATATAAATTAGATAGATAGATAGATCAGATAGATAGACAGACACATTCTTCAGCGGTATGGAAACACAAACTAATTTTATAAGAAATCCATAATAACATTCGCTCTACAAAAATCATGAAGTGCCTAACATTCAGATCTCAAAAATAAAAGGGAAAAAACAAAGAAAGAATGTATTAAACATCTGAAATAAGCCTAAACTGAACATCATCAGACGAGCAACATATATATATAAATATATATATATAGCTTGTCTAATGGTGTCACTATATATATATATATATATATATATATATATATACTATATATATATATAGATAATTTACTGTAAGTCAATTACTTCACTATTTTTAATATTAAGAGAGGATAGCATATTCAATATTGAATTAGGGGTATTCTTTTCGACAGATTGCTAAAAAGTATTTTAAATCTTATTCCGTAATAAGATTCTGAATAAAATAGCTTTTACAAAAAAAATAAATATATTTTTTTTTAACGGAAAACGTTATAAAGCATTTTTGAATTAAAATTATTTGCAATATATAGTTTAATATATAAAATGTAAATTTTATTATTATTTTTATAAAATTCAAAAATTCACGAAATGTAAAATAAATGTTATGTATGTATAACGTTATAAATTTATTAATTAATTCATAGATAAATTACTATTTATGAGAATTTATTTGTATTTTGTATAAATAAATTCGTATTTTTAATATACATCTTTATTTCAAAAACTTATTTGAATTATGAATATTAAAATGGCATGCACTGTTTGAAAAATATTTATCTTGTTTTTATATTTTTATTTATTTATTTTTTTTTAATTTTTAAATAACTTCCATTTCTCTTTTATGTTACACATCTTCATCAGTAGCTATTATTTTTCAATACAAATGACAAGAGAAACAACCACATAATTTTTTTTTAAATTTTTATTCGGTTTCAAAATGCTAAATGTACAATTTACATTTTCACCACTCAATCAAAACCTTGGCGATTTTTTGTTCTTGATGAAAAAATAAGGGAATATAAGTTTCATATTTTCACGCTTCGATAAACCTTTTCACAAATTAAATTACTGTCTCAACAACCATTTGCATTTCATTCTACACCAAACTTTCCATGAAGCCCCATTATGTCAAGCAACAAAAAACGACTTAAAAAACTGTGGAATGTCAGAAATATAATTTTTCTCGGTGTGTAGCATGACTTGCAAAAAAAAGCAGCAACAGCAATAATAGCGAAAACTCAAGTGGAAAAATTCCGAAAGGAAACAAGTTACTCGCGTAGCTGGATGGATTACTTGTTTTAAAAGAATTTCTTCGAATTGCTTTCAGACTAAACCCAGTTCTTCCAACGACGGCCATTGTTTCAGACCCATTTAACTTTCTAAAGGCCACAGCTTTGGACCGTTAGATCTCGTGCTTTGTAAAAAGTATGACTTTTCCTGGGGTAATGTGGTTGTTACTTTTTTTTTTTCTGTAATGGTTTGGTATTTTTGCCACCCTTACGAAAGTATAAAACACATTACATTAAAGCTTTTTCTCTCCTTGAAATTATGGACATTTGACTTTAAGACATTCGATGGATTACCTTCGATTTCTTTGATTTATGGCAGTTTTCTTGTTATCACGGGAACAAAATACGCTGAAATAAAAGTAATAAAAATTTTTCTAGAATTTTACTAAGAAAACTGGCTTACACTTTTAATACAGTTAAAAAAAAATCGCTAAAACATGTGCTTAACAAGACTGGCTGCGGCAAAAGGTTTTTTAAAAAGAAATTGAAAATAAAATCTATAGAGATGTTACTTTTTGTCAATTTACTGAAAAACTCTTATATGTATTATTTTATAACTTATCTCATAAATAATTACTAGTGAAATATCATAATTACAAATTTATCAAATTTAATCTTTCTGGTGTTCGTGACAAAGGTTTCGTAAAGTCCTTCTGGTGGATTCAAACCACTACAAACATCGATGTCACGCAGAGATTTGAATCTGAAACCTGTGGCTTCGAGCGCGAGTACTAGTGACTCGTTCATCTGCCCCACATTTATTACAGTTGAAAACATTAAATCATCTAATACAGGTTTTTGATTGGTTTGGTTTGGCTTGTCTCTCTACGGTCATCTTGTGCGCATGAGGGCTAAACAGACCGGAACCTACAGTTTAATGGGGATTCTGAACCACTAACAAACATCCATACCACCGCCGGGATTCAAACCTGGAAATTTCGATGCCAAAGGCCAGAGCTCTAGCCGAATGGCCAACAGGCCCGCATACAGATTTTTGAACACATCACTCTGGCGTTCACTTCAGGCTTCGGGTTGGAGTCTCTGTGGTGCCATGGATGTTTATAGTGGTTCATTATCCAATTTAAACAGTAGATATTGGTCTAATATGACTGAAAGAGCGTTGGGCTGAAACCCTAACCCGTTAAAAAAGAAAGCAAGAAAAATAGTCTCGAAATCTGCCAATAGATAGACAGCACACAAGAGTAATTTAATAATCACAATTACAAATTTATTTATAAATTAATTTAATATATATCTGTATTTCAAAGTTTTTTATTTTAAATTATGAATATTAAAAACGTCACCCAACATTTGAAAAGAATCTCCTTGTTTTTCTTACAATTTTTAATAAGTTCAATTTGTCTTTTTATTTTACACTTCTCCTTCAAGATGCGATCATTCATTCAAAAAATAAAATGACAACAAAACAACAACAGCATAATTTTTAATTTTATTAGCTTTAAAATGCTTGATGTGCAATTTACATTTTCTCACTCATCAAAACCACAACGATTCTTTTTCGTTATCGTTGAGTAAAATAAAGGAAAGATGAGTTTCATATTTTCACGCTTCAATAAACCTTTTTTTTTCAGCAATTCAATTACTGTCACAACAACCATTTGCATTTCTTTCTACGCAAGCTTTCCATGAAGCCCCCATTATGTCAAAGCAACAAAAGAAACGACTTAAAACTGTGGAATGTCGAAATATAATTTTTCTTGGTGTGTACCAGGAATTGCAAAAAAAAAAGGCAACAACAGCAATAACAGCGAAAACTCAAGTGGAAAAATTCCTAAAGGAAACAATTTACTCGCGTAAAGCTGGATAAATTACTTGTTTTTAAAATTTCTTCGAATTCCTCTCAGACTGAGCCCGGTTTCCATGGCGATGGCCATTGTTTCAGACCCATTTAACTTCCTGAGCCCACACTTTGGAACGTTAGATCTCGTGCTTTGTAAAAGTATGGCTTTCCCCTGGGGTAATGTGGTTGTTACCTTTTTTGCTGCAGTGGTTCGGTATTTTTTGCCAACCCTTAAAAATATAAACACATTACGTTAACAGCATTTTTTTCTTTTTTAAATTATAGACATTTGACTTAAAGATATTACATATATTACGTTTGATTTATAGCAGATTCTTTCAAGACATAATATACACTGAAATGAAAAAGTATAAAGGATTTTCAGAATTTTTCCTAGAAAAGCTTTACAGCCTTTCACAGTTTTAATATATTTTTCAAAAATTCACTAAAGCATCCTTTTTAACAACTTGTGACTGTGGCAAAAGCTTTTTCAAAATTGAACTTGCACTATAGAGATATTACTTTTGACAGTGTTCTGAAAAACTATAATGGGCTTATTTCAATCCTATTTTCATAAATATTTCAGAGGAATAATATAATTACAAATTTTTAAAAAAAAAAATCTAGTAATTTAATCTGCTCCGGCCCTCGATGCCGCAGGGTTTGTATTCGATTCGGCGGTGCCATATATGTTTTGCAGTAGTCCTTCTGAATCTATTTTTAAGATGTAGTTCCCTTCAATAGCTGGCAACCCTACCACATAAAAATAAAATTACTCATGTTTCGAAATCGACAAGTAGGCAGACGGCCTTGACCCACCATGGGGCTGTTGCGCCAATGAAGAGAAAAGAAGGATATCTTAATTTAATGTACATGTAATTAAAGACCCATAAAATGAACACCTTTTTGTGTTTTGTTGTATAATTCAAAATGCATGATATCAATTGAAAATAAATGTCAGATTAAATCTATCGATTATAAATTTATTGATATTTTTACGTATGTATTTAAGGCAGATGTAAATTAATGTAATTATTATAAATTTTTTCAAAGTCTTATTTGAATATGAATGGTAAACACATCAGCACTGTTTGAAAAGATACATCTTACTTATTTTTTTCATATAATTTTTAAATAGCTTCTATTTGTCTTTTATATTACACTTCTTCTGATGCTATGATTTTTCAAAAAAAAAAATGACAAACACATAACTTTTATAATTTTTTATTTTTTTATTCGCTTTAAAAATGCTTGATGTGCAAGTTACATTTTCTCCACTCATCAAAAACCATTCTTTATTCTTTTTCATAATTGCTAGATTACCCTGGCGCGTGAAGTGTAAACATGGAAACTAGAAAGACCGAGTAATGATAAATCGTATCACGCTGGTGATATGGATGTTTGTAACGTTTCGGAGTTCATTTTAAGATGTAAGTTCCAGTCTAATATTACTTACTGTTTAACGTTGGGCGTTTTGTTAAAAGCCCCATTTCATGTAAAAGAAAACATCTCATGTTTCTGAATCTGTCAGTAACAAACGAACTTGGCCCACCATGGGGCTATTGCGACAATGAAGAAGGAGTTATTTGTTTAATGTATATGTAAATGAAGACCTACATGTTTAATAAAAGTTTTCTAGCACTTTCTTTTAGCAAAAATTATTAAATAAGTATAATTTGTCTTTTATTTTGCACTTCTTCTTCTGATGCGATGATTTTTCAAAAACGATGAAAAGAAAACAACCGCATAATTTTTTATTAACTTAAAAATGCTGGATGTGCAATTTAAATTTTCTCAACTCATCAAAACCATGGCGATTCTTTATTCTTGAGGAAAAATAAGGAAAGATGAGTTTTTTATTTTCACGCTTCAATACACTTTTCAAAATATTATATTACTGTCTCAACAACCATTTACATTTCTTTCTACGTATTCACCATGAAGCCCCCATTATTTCAAGCAACAAAAGAAACGACTTAAAAAATGTGGAATATCAGAAATATAATTTTTCTTGTTGTGTAGCAGGAATTGCAAAAAAAAAAAGCAACAGCAACAATAGCGAAAACTCAAGTGAAAAAATTCCGAAAGGAAACAAGTTACACGCGTAAGCTGGATAAATTACTTGTTTAAAAGAATTTCTTCCGAATTCTCTCAGACTGACCCGGTTCTTCCAACGGCGGCCATTGTTTCAGACCCATTTAACTTTCTTACGCCACAGCTTTGGAATGTTAGATCTCGTGCTTTTGTAAAAGTATGACTTTTCCTTGGGTAATGTGGTTGTTACTTTTTTTTTTTTAAAATAGTTTGGTATTTTTGTCACTCTTTAAAGAAATATAAAACGCATTACATAAAAACTTTTTCTTCTTTAAATTATGGACGTTAGATTTAAAGACATTCTACAGATTACGTTTGATTTATAGCAGATCCTTTGAGAACATCATACTGAAAAAAAGGTATTGAAGAAATGAAGAAAGATATAAAAGTTTTCTGGGTTTTTACTAAGAAAACTGGCCTAAATTTTATTACATTTCAAAATCGCTAAAACGTCCGTTTAACAACACTGACTGTAGCAAGAACTTTTCAAACATGAAATTGAACTTCAATCTATAGAGATGTTACTTTGGGAGATGTTTTGAAAGCTATAATGAGACTTATTTCATAACGTTTTTCATAAACAATTACCAGAGGATTATTATATTTACAAATTTTAACATTTCTAGTAATTTATTCTTTCTGACTCTCTCGGTGAAGCAGGTTTCGTGTTCGATTTCTTCCAGTGGATTCCAAAACCACTACAAACATCCATGGCCCGCTGAGACCAGAATCCAAGACCTGTGGTCTCGAGAGCCAGTTTATGTGTCCCTCGCTCATCAGCCCAACATTTAGTAGTAATGAATGAATTAATTCATCTAATACAGATTTTGAAGACAGCGCTCTGGCGCTTGGTGCCACAAGCTTCGTGGCCAAATTCCGATGGTGGCATGGATATTAGTAGTGATAAGAAATCCACTTAAAACCTACAATCCTGGTCTAATATTACTGTAAAGCGCTGGGCACAAGGCTGACAATTCTACTCGGTAGAAAGAAACAACTCATGTTACGAAATCCGAAAGTAGTTAGACTGCCTTCGACCACCAAAGGGCTGTTATGTCAATGAAAAATATAAAGAATGTTCATTACAATGGCTTGATGGCCGAGTGACTAGCGGTCCCGGGTTTCGTGTTCGTGTCCCCGTGATGCCAAATATGTAAGTAGAGTAATCCACTTTAACCGTGGGTACCTGTCTAATATGGCAGTTGAGCATTGAGTCTGACACCCCTACCGCGTAATAAGAAAACATTTCATATTTCAAAATCTGTCAGTGGGGGCAGACGGCATTGGCCCACAAAGGAGCTGTTGCGACAAATGAAGAAAAGAAGTTATTTGTTTAATTACATGTAAGTAAAGACCTATACTTTTAATAAAATGTTTCTAACATCTTTTTTTGTGATATGTTGAGTAATTCCAAATGCATGACATCAAAATTAAAATTAATGCTATGTCTGCCTAATTTTATCAGTTATAAATTTCTTCATTATTTTACATATGCATATATGCATTTTTGACGGATACAATTTAATTTAAATTTTTATTTCAAAGTTTTATTTTGAATTATGAAAATTAAAATGTCACGCAAAGTTTCAAAAGATTTATCTTTCTTTTCTTTGTAATTTTAAATAACTTCCATTTGTCTTTTATGTTACACTTCTTCATCAGAGGCTATGATTTTTTTTCAAAAAAACTGACAAGAATATAACTGTATCCTTTTTTAATTTTTATTACACTTCAAAATTTTGATGTTCAATTTACATTTTCTACACTCATCAAAACCACGGCGATTCTATGTTCTTAAGGAAAATAAGGTAAGATGAGTTTTACGCTTCAATAAACCTTTTTCTAAAATTAAATTACTGTCCCAACCACCATTTATATTTCTTTCTGCGCGAACTTTCCATGAGCCCCCATTATGTCAAGCAACAAAAGAAACGACTTAAAAAACTGTGGAATGTCAGAAATATAATTTTTCTTGTTGTGTAGCAGGAATTGCAAGAATGAAAAAGCAACAGCAATAATAACGAAAACTCAAGTAGAAAAAACCGAAACTCGCAAAGTCCAAATCGAATCGCGTAAGCTGGATAAATTACTGGTTTAAAAGAATTTCTTCTGAATTCGGACTGAGCCCGGTTCTCCAACGACGGCCATTGTTTCAGACCCATTTAACTTTCTGAGGCCACAGCTTTGGAACGTTAGATCTCGTGGTTTCTAAAAGCATGACTTTGCTTGGATAATGTGGTTGTTATTTTTTTTTTTCTACAATCGTTTGGTATTTTTGCCGCCCTTAAAAATATAAAACACATTACATTAAAAGCTTTCTATTTCTTCTTCAACTTACAGATATTTGACTTAAAGATAGATTACCTTTGATTTATAGCGGATTCTATGTTATCACGAGGACATAACGCGCTGAAATAAAGGAGTAAAAATTGTTTTGGACTTTTACTATGAAAAGCTTATATAGTCCTCACTTTTAATACATTTGAAAAATTCACTTAAACATCCGTTTAAAAAGACTGACTGTTGCAAAAACATTTCAAACAGAAAATTGAACTTGCAAATTATACAGATATCAATTTTCCAATATTTTGCAAGCCTATAATGTGGATGATTTTATAAAGTTTTTCGTAAACAATTACGAGAGTAATAATATTATTTCAAATTTTAACCATACTAGTAATCTAATCTGGATCTGATGGCCCAGTGATAACATATAATGGTGCTTGGTTCCACAGATTTCTGATTAAAGTCAAGGCGGTGCCAGGGGTGTTTGTCGTGGTTCGGAATCCAGTTTAAAGTCTAAGTCCTGGTCTAATATGACTGTAGAGCGTTGGAAGAAGGGCTGATAACACTATCCCGAAAAAGAAAACATATCATTTTTCGAAATCTGCCAGTAGGATACGACCTTAGCCCATCTTGGAGCTGTTGCGAAAATGGAGAAGAAAAAGGAAGTTATTTGTTTAATGTACATGTAAGTACATTAACAGAGCTATATGTTTAATAAAATGTTTTTAACGTTATTTTTTTGTTATATAATTCAAAAAATGCATAATTTCAAATTTCAAATATATGTTGTTTACCTCAATCGGTTACAAATTTATTGATTATTTTACATGTGTATATATGTATTTATGACAGATGTAATTTCATGTAATCTAATATAAATTTTTTTTCAAAGTTTTATTTGAATTATGAATATTAAAAGTCACGCATTGTTTAAAAAAGATTTATGATTATTTTTCTTATAATTTTTAAATAAGCGCAATTTGTCTCATATGTTACACTTATTCATCAGACGCGAAAGCGTTTTTCAAGAAAAAAATAACAAGAAAATAACCGCGTTATTTTTAATTTTTATTATCTCTAAAAGTGCTTGATGTGCAATTTTACATTTTCTCCACTCATCAAAACCAATTCTTTATTCTTGAGGAAAAATAAAAGATGAGTTTCATATTTTCACATCAATAAACCTTTTTCACAAATTACATTACTGTCTCAACAACCATTTACATTTCTTTTTACATAGCTTTGCATGAAGCCCCCATTATGTCAAGCAACAAAAGAAACGACTTAAAAAACTGTGGAATGTCAGACATATAAGTTTTTTAGTGTGTAGCAGAATTGCAAAAAAAGCAGCAACAGCAATAATAGATGAAAACTCAAGTGGAAAATTCGAAAAAGGAAACAAGTTACTCGCGTAAGCTGGATGGATTACTTGTTTAAAAGAATTTCTTCTGAATTGCTTTCAGGCTGAGCCCCGTTCTTCCAACGATGGCCATTGTTTCAGACCCATTTAACTTTCTTAGGTCACAGTTTTGGAACGTTAGATCTCGTGCTTTGTAAAAGCATGATTTTCCTGGGGTAATGTGGTTGTTACTTTTTTTTCTACTATGGTTTGGTATTTTTCCACCTTTGAAAAATATAAGACACATTACATTAATGCTTTTTGTTCTTCAAATTATAGACATTTCACTTACAGACATTCGATAGATTATGTTTGATTTATAGCAGATTCTTTACGACCACTAGAACAAACTGCGCTGATATAAAGAAAGGAGTAAAATTTGTTCTGGACTTTACCCAAGAAAAGCTTTTACTCATTTCAAAAATTTGCTGAAATATTTGTTCAACAAGGCTGACTGTGGTAAAAAAATTTAAAAATTTAAATTTGCAACCCATAGAGTGTTACTTTTACCAATATTCTGCAAAGCTATAATGTGATTATATGTGATATATGAATATCTGAATCATTATTAATGTGATTTTATAACATTTTTCGTAAACAAATGCCAGAGGAATTTTTTTCATTAGCACAACAGCCGTATGATTGGGCAAGACCTTTTGCCTACAACTAGGTTTTGAGACAGGAGATATTTTCTTTTCACAGGGTAGGGGCCAAACATTCAACAGTCCTATTAGACCGGCAACTATGGTTTAGACAACAAATTGCAAACTAAGGTTTAGACTACTAGGTTTACAAACATCCATGGCACCAACGGGACTTAAACCCTGTTACACAGGCGCAAGGACGCTAGTCGCTCGGCCATCAGGCCCCTTTTATTATTTTATCGCGTGTATTTTTTTTTTATCCGAACCGCATAACATCAAATTTAAAAATATATATGTTATTTCTGCATAACTCTATAGGTTAGAAAAATTTTTTTTTTTTATAATTATTTCCTCTGAATGCAATTTATATATGTGTTAAATAAATATACATCTTTATTTTAATGTCTCATTTGAATTTTGAATATAAAAACTCACTCACCGTTTCAAAAGATTCCTCTTGTTTTTTTCTTAAATTTTTACATAAGTGCAATTTTTCTTTTTATGTTACACTTTTTTTCTTCAGATGCTATTTTAAAAAAAGAATGAAAGAAAATATTCGCGTAATTTTAAATTTCATTAGCATTAAAAATGCTTGATGTGCAATTTTCATTTTCTCAGCTCATCAAAACCACGGTGATTCTTTTCTTCTTGAGGAAAAATAAGGAAAATGAGTTTCATATTTTCACGCTTCAATAAACCTTTTTTCAACAAATTAAATTATTTGTCTCAACATGCATTTACATTTCTTTCTACGCAAGCTTTCCATGAAGCCCCCATTATGTCAAGCAGCAAAAAGAAACGACTTAAAAAAACTGTGGAATGCCAGAAATACATTCGTCTTGGTGTTGTAGCAGGAATTGCAAAAAATCAGCAACAGCAATAACAACGAAAACTGAAGTGGAAAAATTTCGAAAGGAAACAAGTTACTCGCGTGAGCTGGATAAATTATTTGTTTAAAAGAATTTCTTCTGAATTGCTTTCAGACTGAGCTCTGTTTTTCAAACGACGGTCATTGTTTCCCACCCATTTAACTTTCTGAGGCCAGCTTTGGAACGTTAAGATCTCGTGATTTCTAAAGTATGACTCTGCCTGAGGTAATGTGGTTATTACTTTTTTTTTTTTACAATGGTTTGGTATTTTTGTCACCCTTGAAAAAATATATAGCTCATTACATTTACATTTTTTCTCCTTCAAATTATAGACATTTGACATAAAGACATTCGATAGATTACGTTGGATTTATAGCAGATTCTTGTTACTACTAGACCATAATGCGTTGAAATAAAGAAATGGGTAAAAACTGCTCTGGGAATTTTACTAAGAAAACTGTCCTAAATTTTTAATATATTTCAAAAAAATTGCTACAACATCCATTTAACAAGTCTGACCGTTGCAAAAACCTTTCAAACATGAAATTGAACTTGCAATCTTTTGTCAATGTTCTGCTAATTTTGTGAATTATTTCGTAACTGTTTTCGTAATGATTCCTGAGAAATATTATAATTACAAATTTTAACAGTTCTATTAATTTAATCTTTCTGTCTCTCGGTGCTACAGATTTCGGCTTTGAGTCATCAATTTTAATTAAACGTTATACTTTAATTAAAAGTTTTTAAAAATATATTTCATTTTTTGTATAGTTAGTTCATAGATGCTACCCACATGCTGTGGTAAATGTACAAAATGAATTACAGTGTATACTTTTAATTTTAAACTCATGAATTTTAATTCTATGTTATACTTCAATTAAAGATTATTTTTATACAGTTAGCTCATAGAGGATACCCACAACTGAATTTCAAATAATGTGTATAAATATATCAAGTTGAAGCTCTGAAATAAATAAAGGAGTAAAAGCTGTTCAGGAATTTTACAAAGAAAACTGGCCCATTTCAAAAATCTTTGAATCATCCGTTTAAAGAGACTGACTGTGGTAAAAAACTTTCTGACAGAAAATATAAATTGCAATCTATAGAGTTATTATTTTTATCTATATTTTGCATCTATAAAGTGGCTTATTTTGTAAATGTTTTCTAAGCAATTACCAGATAAATATTATAATTACAAATTTTAACAATCAAAGCAATTTAATCTTTTGACGTTCGGTGCCACAGAATTCGGGTTCCAGTCCCAAGTGTGTCATGGATGTTTGTAGAGGTTCGGTATCCATTTTATCCATTTTAAAAATTTAGACCCAGTATCTAATACTGTAACTATACAGTTAACTGTTGAACGTTCGGTTTTAACCTACCCTATGTAAACAAAAAACATCTGATATTTCGCAATCTGCCAGTACGCAGACGGCCTTGGAACACCATTAGACTGTTGCGATAATAAAGAATGAGGAGATATTTGTTTAATGTATATGTAAAATAAAGCCTTATATGTTAAATAAAAATTTTCTAGCCCATTTCTTTTAGCAAAAAAATGTATTAAATAACTTCCATTTGTCTTTTATGATATACTTTCACATGATTTTTTTCAGAAATGACAAGTAAAAAACAGGTTAATTTTTAATTTTTATTACCTTTTTAAAAATGCTTGATGTGCAATTTACATTTTCTTCACTCAACAAAACCATGGCAATTCTTTTATTTTTGAGAGAAAAATAAAGAAAGATGGGCTTCATATTTTCGCGTTTCAATAAACTTTTATCACAAATTAAATTACTGTCTCAACAACCATTTACATTTATTTCTAGCAAACTTTTCATGAGGCCCCCATTATGCCAAGCCGCAAAAAAAGAAACGACTTAAAAACTGTGGAATGTCAGAAATATAATTTTTCTTGGTGTGTAGCAGGAATTGCAAAAAAAAGCAGCAACAGCAGTAACAGCGAAAACTGAAGTGGAAAAATTCGAAAGGAAACAAGTTACTTCGCGTAAGCTGGATAAATTACTAGTTTAAAAGAATTTCTTCTGAATTGCTTTGGACTGAGCCCGGTTCTTCCAACAACGGCCATTGTTTCAGACCCATTTAACTTCTGAGGCCACAGCTTTGAACGTTAGATCTCGTGCTTTCTGAAAGTAGACTTTTCCTGGGTAATGGTTGTTACTTTTTTACAATGGTGTGGTATTTTTTCCACCTTTAAAAATATGAAACACATTACATTAAAGTTTTTTTTCTTCAAATTATAGTCATTTGACTTAAAGGCATTCGATAGATTACCTTGATTTATAGCAGATTCTATGTTATCACGAGAACATAACCGCTGAAATAAATAAAGGAGTAAAAAGTGTTCTGATTTTTACTTTGAAAGCTGGCCTAAATTTTTAATACATTTCAAAAAAATCAATAAAGAATAAGTTTAACAAGACTCACTGCGGCAAAACTGTTCAAGCATGAAATTGAACTTCATTATATAGAGATGTTATTTTTTATAGATGTTCTTCAAAGCTATAATCTGACTTATTTTCATAACTATTTTCGTAGATGTTTACCACAGAAATATTATAATTACAAATTTTAAAATCCTAGAAATTGATTCGTTACAACACTTGGTGTGACAAGTTTTGTTTCGAGTCCCGGCGGTGCCGTGAATATTTGTAGCGTTCGTAATCCACTTTAAACTGTAGATCCGTGTCTAATATGAAAGTAGAGCGTTGGGAACAGGGCTGGCAACCCAGACCATAAAAAGAGAATATCGATGTTCGAAATCTGCTAGTAGGCAGAAGGCCTTCTAAGCCGACCAGGGGACTGTTGCGCAAATGAAGAAGAAAAAAAAAAATTATTTGTTTAATGCATATGTAAGTAAAGCTCTCCTTGTTTATTAAAAGTTTCTAACACTTTTTGTGTGTGGTTCTGTGTAATTCCAAAATGCATGACATCAAATTTAAAATAAATGTTATGTCTGTCTAACTCTATCGGTTTTAAATTTAATGATTATTTTACATAAGTATTTATGACGGATGTAATTAAATCTAATTTAATATAAATATTTATTTTAAAGTTTAATTTGAATTATAAATATTAAAATGTTCAGCACTGTTTGAAAAAGATTCAATTTTATTTTTCTCTTATAATTTTTTACATGAGTGCAATTTGTCTTTTATGTTATACTTTTCATCAGATGCTATGATTTTTCAAAAAGAAAATGACAAGAAAATAACAGCATCATTTTTAATTTTCATTATCCTTAAAAATGCTTGATGTGCAATTTACATTTTCTCAACTCATCAAAACCGTGGAGAATGTTTATTCTTGAGTGATAACTAAGGAAGCTGAGTTTCATATTTTTACGCTTCAATAAACATTTTTTTCACAAATTAAATTACTGTCTCAACAACCATTTACATTTCTTTCTAAGCAATCTTTTCATGAGGCCCCCATTATGCCAAGCCGCAAAAGAAACGACTTAAAAAATTGTAGAATGTCAGAAATATAATTTTTTTTGGTGTGTAGCAGGAATTGCAAGAAAAGCAGCAACAGCAATAACAGCGAAAACTCAAGTGGGAAAAATTCCGAAAGGAAACAAGTTACTCGCGTAAGCTGGATAAATTACTGGTTTAAAAGAAATCTTCTGTACTGCTTTCAGACTGAGCCCCGTTCTTCCAACAACGGCCATTGTTTCAGACCCATTTAACTTTCTGAGGCCACAGCTTTGGAACGTTAGATCTCGTGGTTTCTAAAAGTATGACTTTTCTTGGGTAATGTGGTTGTTATTTTTTTTTTTTTTTTTCTACAATGGTTTGGTATTTTCTCGCCCTTAAAAATATAAAACACATTGCATTAAGGTTTTTTTTTCTTTAAGTTATAGGCATTTGATTTAAGACATTCGATGGATTACGTTTGATTTATAGCAGATCCTTTTAGAGCATTATACTCTGAAATGAAGTAAGGTGTAAAACGTGCTCAGGTTTTTTACAGGACGAAAGGTAACCTATTTTAGGATGGAATACTTACATAGTCCCCGTTGTGATACATTTCAAAAATTTTCTAAAACTTCAGTTAAAAAAGACTGATTGTGGTAAAAATCTTTTTTAAAACAGAAAATTTAACTTGGAGTCTATAGAGTTATCACTTTTACCAATATTCTGCAAAGCTATAGTGTGGCATATTTCATAACTTTTTTTCATAAACAGTTACTAGATAAATATTATAATTACAAATTTTAATAATACAAGTAATTTTAGCTTTCTAGCTATCGCTGCCACACTTTTCGTGTACGAGTCCCAGGGCTGCCATGGATGTTTGTAGTAGTTTGTATCCATTTTAAATGCAGGATCCAGTTTAATATGACTATTACTACACCAAAGGGACAACTCTGCTCTAGGCATAGTGATGAGCCTGACAGTGACTAGAGCTGAGTTACTCCTTTAATGATGTGGGTAAGTAGGCAGTCTGATTGGTCCCGTGACACTCTGGTCACGGTCATATGAAGAAGTACCTAAGGGGTTTGTAGTGGATTCCGACCACTACAAACATCCATTGAACCACTGGAGTTTAAACCCGATACCTGTGGTACCTGAAAGCCAGACTGCTAGCCACTCGGCCATCAAATCTACTATGAGTGCAGAACGCTAGGCGTAGGTTTGAAAGCCCCTACCCTATGTAAAGAAATCATCTCATGTTTCGGAATAAGCCAGTAGCCAGATGGCATTGGGGCTGTTGCGTCAATAAGGAAAAGGAATTATTTGTTTAATGAATATGTAAATAAAGTCCTATATGTTTATTAAAAATTTTCTTACTTTTTTGTTAGAAAAAATGTATTAAATAGAACAATTTACCTTTTATTATGCACTTCTTCTTCAAATACGATGATTTCTTCAAAACAAATGACAATAACATAACCACACAATTTTTAATTTTTTTTTCCTTTAAAATGCTTGATGTGCAATTTACATTTTCTCAACTCATCAAAACACTGCGATTCTTAATCTTGAGGGAAAAATAAGGAAAGTTGAGTTTTCATATTTTCACGCTTCAATAAACCTTTTTTCAACAATTAAAATACTGTCTCAACAATCATTTACATTTCTTTCCACGCAAGCTATCCATGAAGCCCCCATTATGTCAAGCGACAAAAGAAACGGACTTAAAAACTGTGAAATGTCAGAAATATAATTTGTCTTGGTGTGTAGCAAGAATTGAAAAAAGCAGCAACAGCAATAATAGCGAAAACTCAAGTGGAAAAATTCCGAAAGTAAACAAGTTACTGCGAAAAGCTGGATAAATTACTGGTTTAAAAAATTTCTTCTGAACTGCTTTCAGACTGAGCCCCGGTTCTTCCAACAACGGCCATTGTTTCAGACCCATTTAACTTTCTTAGGTCACAGTTTTGGAACGTTAGATCTCGTGCTTTGTAAAAGCATGATTTTCCTGGGGTAATGTGGTTGTTACTTTTTTTTTCTACAATGGTTTGGTATTTTTCCACCTTTAAAAAAAATATAAAACACATTACATTAAAGCTTTTTGTTCTTCAAATTATGCATTTCACATTTGACATTCGATAGATTATGTTTGATTTATAGCGGATTCTTTACTACCACTAGAACAAACGCGCTAAAAGAAAGGAGTAAAAATTGTTCTGGACTTTTACCAGAAAAATAGCATTTTTAATACATTTCAAAAATTTGCTTAAACATCCATTTCAAAAAGACTGACTGTGGTAAAATTTCAAACAGAAAATTTAAATGTTCATCCCAAATTATACTTTTATTAATTTTCCACAAGTCTATAATGTGATTTTATAACGTTTTTCGAATCATTATTAGAGTAATAATTTAAAACATTTTTTAAACAATCCATTAATCTAATCTTTTTCTTGACAACAATGGCCGTATGGTGGGCAAGACCAGTTTGCCTACTAAAGGTTTCAAGGCGGGAGGGGTGTTTGTCGTTTCAACCACTTTAAAGTAAGTCCTGGTCCATAACTTCAGAAAGTCCTATTAGACCGAAAAAAAAAACATATCATTTTTCGAAATGATTTCGGAACTACTACATTACATCCATAGCCCATCTTGAGCTGTTACGAAAATGAAGGAAGAAAAGGATTTGCTAATGTACATTCAAGCCATCAACAGACCTTTTATTATTTTATTGCGTGTTTTTTTTTTATCCAAAATGCATAACATCAAATTTAAAAATATATGTTATTTCTGCATACCCTATATAGGTTGAAAATTTATAATTATTTCCTGTGTATATATGCAATTTATGACAGATGAGTTAATTTAATATACATTTTTATTTTAATTTCTCATTTGAATTTTGAATATTAAAAACTCACTCATTGTTTTAAAAAAGATTTATCTTATTTTTTTATAATTTTTAAATAAGTGCAATTCGTCTTTATGTTACACTTATTCATCAGTGCTATTTAAAAAAAAATAACAAGAAATAACAGCGTAATTTTTAATTTTTATTAGCTTTAAAAGGGCTTGATGTGCAATTTACATTTTCTCAACTCATGAAAACCATGCTTTATTCTTGAGGAAAAATAAAAGATGAGTTTCATATTTTCACACTTCAATAAACCTTTTCACAAATTAAATTACTGTCTCAACCACCATTTGCATTTCTTTTCCTACGCAAGCTTTTACCACGAAGCCCCCATTTTATCAAGAAACAAAAGAAACGAGTTAAAAATTGAAATGTCAGAAATATAATTTTTTTTGGTGTATAGCAGGAATTGCAAAAAAGCAGCAACAGCAATAACAGCGAAAACTCAAGTGTAAAAATTCGAAAGGAAACAAGTTACTGCGTGAGATATATGAATTACTGGTTTAAAAGAATTTCTTCTGAATTTCTTTCAGACTGAGCCCTGTTTCTTCCAAAGACGGCCATTGTTTCAGACCCATTTAACTTTCTGAGGCCACAGCTTTGGAACGTTAGATCTCGTGGTTTCTAAAAGTATGACTTTGCCTTGGGTAATGTGGTTTTATTTTTTTTCTACAATGGTTTGGTATTTTTCTCGAATCTTTAAAAAAATATAAAACACATTACATGAAAGCTTTTTTTTTTTTTCTTCTTTAAGTTATAGGCATTTGATTTAAAGACATTCGATGGATTACGTTTGATTTATAGCAGATCCTTTTAGATCATTATACTTTAAAATGAAGTAAAGGTGTAAAACGTGAGGTTTTTTAAAGGAAGGAGAGGTAACCTATTTTTAGGATGGAAAAACAGTCCCTAAATTTGTGATACATTTCAAAAATTTTGCTAAAACTTCAGTTAAAGAAGACTGATTGTGGTAAAAATCTTTTAAAACAGAAAATTTAACTTGAGAGAGTTATCACTTTTACCAATATTGTGCAAAGCTGTAGTGTGGCATATTTCATAACTTTTTTCATAAACAATTACTAGATAAATATTATAATTACAAATTTTAATAATACTAGTAATTTTAGCTTTCTGGCTATCGCTGCCACACTTTTCGGGTACGAGTCCCAGGGCTGCCATGGATGTTTGTAGTAGTTTGTATCCATTTTAAAATGCAGGATCCAGTTTAATATGACTATTACTACATTGTAAAGGGACAACCCTGCTCTAGGCATAGTGATGAGCTGACAGTGTCTAGAGCTGAGTTACTCCTTTAATGATGTGGGTAAGAAGGAGTCTGATTGGGTTCCGTGCCACTCTACGGTCATATGAAACGGTACCTAAGGGTTTGTAGTGGATTCCGAACCACTACAAACATCCATGGCACCAGCTGGGGTCTAAACCCGATACCTGTGGTACCGAAAGCTAGACTGCTAGCCACTCGGCCATCAGACCCAGTCTACTATGAGTGCAGAACCCTAGGCGTAGGTTTGAAAGCCCTACACTATGTAAAGAAATCATCTCATGTTTCGGAATAAGCCAGTAGCCATATGACCTCGGGGCTGTTGCGTCAATAAGGAAGAAGGAATTATTTGTTTAATGTATATGTAAATAATGTCCTATATGTTTATTAAAAATTTTCTAGTACTTTTTGGTTAGAAAATATGTATTAAATAAGTACAATTTACCTTTTTTATTATGCACTTCTTCAAATACGACGATTTCTTCAAAACAAATGGCAATAACATAACCACATAATTTTTAATTTTTTTATTTGCTTTAAAAATGCTTGATGTGCAATTTTCATTTTCTCAACTCACCAAAACCATGGCAATTCTTTAATTTTGAGGGGAAAATAAGGAAAGTTGAGTTTTTCATATTTTCAAGCTTCAATAAACCTTTTTTCAGCAATTCAATTACTGTCTCAACAACCATTTGAAGTTCTTTCTACACAAGCTATGCATGAAGCCCCATTATGTCAAGCAACAAAAGAAACGACTTAAAAAACTGTGAAATGTCAGAAATATAATTTATCTTGGTGTGTAGCAGGAATTGCAAAAAAAGCAGCAATAATAGAAAAACTCAAGAGGAAAAATTCGAAAGGAAACAAGTTACTCGCGTAAGCTGGATAAATTACTGGTTTAAAAGAATTTCTTCTGAATTGCTTTCGGACTGAGCCCCGTTCTTCCAACGACGGCCATTGTTTCAGACCCATTTAACTTTCTGAGGCCACAGCTTTGGAACGTTAGATATCGTGCTTCGTGAAAGTATGACTTTTCCTGGGGTAATGTGGTTGTTATCTTTTTTTCTGCAGGATTTGGTATTTTTGCCACCTTTGAAAAAAAACACGTTACATTAAAGCTTTTTTTTTCTTCTTCAAATTACAGACATTTGACTTAAAGAAATTCGGAATTGATTTAGAGCAGAAGTTTTGCTACCACTAGAACAAAATGCGCTGAATTAAAGAAAGGAGTAGCAATTGTTCTGCAGTTTTACTAAGAAAAAGCTTACACAGCCCACATTTTTAATACATTTCAAAAATTGCTAAAACATCCGTTTAACAAGACTGGCTGTGATAAAATATGTTCAAACAGAACATTTAAATTGCAATCTATAGATACATTGCTTTTGACAACATTTTGCTAAACTATAATGTGAATTATTTCATAGCAGTTTTCGTAAACAGAGGAATTTTCTTCACCTAGCGCAATAGCCCCATGATGCTCAAGACCGTTTGCCTATTAGCAGACTTAGAGACAGGAGATATTTTCGTTTTACGGGGTAGGGTTCCCAGCCCTATGCCTAACGCTCTACAGTCCTATTAGACCGGGAACTACGGCAGAAGATTAATTCCGAATGACTACTAACATCCATAACACCGCCGAGACCCGAACCCTGTCATACCGAGCGCCAGTACGATAGTCATTCGGCCCATCAGGCCCCTTTATTATTTTATTGCGTGTAATTTTATTATCCAAAACATCTAACATAAAATTAAAAATATCTGTTATGTCAGCATAACTCTATAAATTAGAAAGTTAATATTTATTCTCTCTTGAATATAAATTTACACATGAGTTATTATCCATCCATCTTTATTTCCATCCATATTTATATATCCATCTTTATTTCAAAGTCTTATTTATCTCTTTATCCATCTTTATTTCAAAGTATATATTAAAATATCCATCTTTATATCCATCTTTATTTCAAAGTCTTATTTAAATTATAAATAACAAAAGTCAAGGACTAATTCAAATAGATTCATCTTGTTTTTTTCTTACAATTTTTAACTAAGTGCAATTCATCTTTATGTTACACTTCTCCATCAGATGCTATGATATTTTCAAAAAAAAAAATGACAAGAGAACAACCGCATAATTTTTAATTTTTATTTTCTTTAAAAATGCTTGATGTCCAGTTTACATGGTTGCAATGGTTTGGTATTTTTTGCCATCCTTAAAAAATATAAAACATATTACATTAAAGATTTTTCTCTCCTTGAATTATGGACATTTGACTTAAAGACATTCGATAGATTACGTTTGATTTATAAGAGATTCTATGAGAACATAATACGCTGAAATGAAGAAAGGTGTAAAAATTGTTTTGATTTTTACTAAGAAAAGCATGCTTAGCCCACATTTTTAATACATTTTAAAAACTCGCTAAAACATCCGTTTTATAAGACTGAATGTGGCAAGAACTTTTCAAACACCAAATTGTACTTGAAATCTATAGAGACATTTCTTTGGAGATGATCTGCAAAGTTATATCGTGGCTAACTTCATATTTTATATCATAAACATTTACCAAAGAAATATTGTAATTACATATTTTAAAAATTCTAATATTTCAGTCTTTCCATGGTGCCACAGGATTCGAGTTCGAGTCCCGGCGGTGTCAAGAATGTTTGTAGTGGCCCGGAATCCACTTTAAACTGTAGGTCCCGGTCTAATATGAATGTAGAGCAATGTGAACCGGGCTGGCATAAAGCCATAAAAAGAAAGCATCTCATGTTTCGAAATCTGTCAGCAGGCAAACGGCCTCGGACCACTACGTGGCTGTTGAGACAATGAAGAAGAAAAAGAAGTTATTTGTTTAATGTAGATGAAAGTTAAGGCCTCTATGTTTATTAAATATTTTCTAGCACCTTTTTTTTTAACAAAAATGTAAACTTTAATATGACTTTTATGCTACACTTCTTCATCAGATGCGATGATTGTTTCAAAAAAAATATATGACAAGAGAATAACTCATAATTTTTAATTTTTATTTAAAAATGCTTGATGTGCAATTTTCATTTTCTCAACTCACCAAAACCATGGCGATTCTTTACTCTTGAGAGAAAAATAAGGAAAACTGTGTTTCATACTTTCACTCTTCAATAAACCTTTTTTTAACGAATTAAATTACTGTCACAACCACCATTTAAATTTTTTTTTCTACGTAAGCTTTGCATGAAGCCCCCATTATGTCAAGCAACAAAAGAAACGACTTAAAAACAGTGGAATGTCAGAAATATGATTTTTTGGTGTGTAGCAGGAATTGCAAAAAAAGAAGCAGCAGGAATAATAGCGAAAACTCAAGTGGAAAAATTCCGAAAAGGAAACAAGTTACTCGCGTAAGCTGGATAAATTACTGGTTTAAAAGAATTTCTTCTGAATTGCTTTCCAGATTGAGCCGGTTCTTCCAACGACGGCCATTGTTTCAGACCCATTTAACTTTCTGAGGCCACAGCTTTGGAACGTTAGATTTCGTGCTTTTTCTAAAAGTATCACTTTTCCTAGGGTAATGTGGTTGTTAATTATTTTTCTACAATGGTTTGGCATTTTTGCCACCCATAAAAATATAAAACACATTACATTAAAGCTTCTTCTTCTTCAAATTATAGACATTTGATTTAAAGGCATAGATTATGTTTGATTTACAGCAGATCCTTTGAGAAAATAATACTCTGAAATGAAGAAAGGTGTAAAAAGTGTTCTGGTCTTTTACTAAGAAAACTGGCCTACATTTTTAAAATATTTCAAAAAATCGTTCAAATATCCGTTTAACAAGACTGACTGTGACAAAATCTTTTCAAACAAAAAATATATCCTGCAATCTATAGAGATATTATTTTTGGTGATATTTTGCAAAGCTATAATGTGGCTTATCTCATAACTTACTTCGTAAACAATTACCAGAGAAATATTATAAACATAAATTTTAACAATCCGAGAGTAATTTAATTTTCAAGTTTTGCAGTAAGTAATTTAATTTCAAAGTCTCATTTAAATTAAGAGTATTAAAAACTCGCTGTTTGAAAAGATTTATCTTAATTTTTCTTATAATTTTTAAATAACTTCCACTTCTCTTTTATGTTACACTTCTTCATCAGATGCTACAATTTTTTCAAAAGTGGCAAGAACATAACCGCATAATTTTAATTTTTTCATTATCCATAAAAATGCTTGATGTGCAAATTACATTTTCTCAACTCATTAAAATCCTTCTTTATTCTTGAGGAAAAATACGGAAAGATGAGTTTCATATTTTCACGCTTCAATAAACCTTTTTTCTCACAAATTAAATTACTGTCTCAACAACCATTTACATTTCTTTCAACGAAACTTTCAATGAATCCTCCATTATGTCAAGCAACAAAAGAAACGACTTAAAAAACTGTGGAATGTCGAAATATAATTTTCTTGGTGTGTAGCAGGAATTGTAAAAAAGCAGCAACAGCAATAATAGCGAAAACTCAAGTGGAAAAATTCCGAAAGGAAACAAGTTACTCGCGTAATCTGGATAAATTACTGGTTTAAAAGAATTTCTTCCGAATTGCTCTCAGACTGAGCCCGGTTCTTCCAACGACGGCCAATGTTTCAGACCCATTTAACTTTCTGAGGCCACAGCTTTGGAACGTTAGATCTCGTGCTTTGTAAAAATAGGACTTTTCATGGGGATAATGTGGCTGTTACATTTTTTTCTATAATGGTTTGGTATTTTGGGCACCCATAAAAATATAACACACATTGCATTAAAGCTTTTTTGCTTCTTCAAATTATAGACATTTGCCTTAAATACATTCGTTATATTACGTTTGATTTATAGCAGATTCTATGTTATCACGAGAACATAATCCCCTGAAATAAAAAGAAAGGTGTAAAAATTGTTCTGGAATTTTGCTAAGAAAAACTGGCCTACATATTTAATACATTTCAATAAATCTCTAAATCATCCGTTTAACAAGACAGACAGTCGTAAAATTTTTTCCATTTATAAATTTTCATTTTTTTCAAGCATTTTATACACATATTAATTTTCCCAACGTTCTGCAAAGTTTAATGGGGCTTACTTCATAATTTTTCGTAAACAATTACCAGATAAATATTATAATTACAGGAGGCCTAATTGGCCGATTGGTTAGCGCTTTGGACCTCGGTACTCGGACTCGAGTCCTGGCGATGCCATAGATGTTTGTAGTGTTTCGTAACCCACTTTAAATTGTACGTCTCGGACCAGCATGATTGTAGAGCGTTGAGGGCTGTTGTTACTCCGCGTACGTAGATTATCTTCAAAACACACAAACCTCCTGGGTATTGCTAAGTGAGTACACCGGTACAATGCTTGCCTTAAGGCATCAAAGACAAATTGTCAAAGTGTTTGCCAGCTGCACTGAACAAAAAAAAATATTATAATTAAAAATTTTAAGAATCCTAGTAATTTAATCTTTTGGCTCTCGGTGCCGCAGGTTTGGTGTTCGAGTCCCAGGGGTGTCATGGATATTTATAGTGGTTCGGAATCTATTTTAAAGTGTAGGTCATCGTCTAATAGGAATGTAGATGGTAACAGGAGAACAGGGTTGGTAATCTGGGAACAGGACTGACATATCCCAGCCCATAAAAAGAAAAACATCTCATGTTTCGAAATTTGCCAGTAGGCTGATGCCCTTGACCCATCATGTGGGTGTTGTGCCAATGAAAAAGAAAAGTTATTTGTTTAATGTACATGTCAGTAAAGAACTATATGTTTAATAAAATATTTCTAACAACTTTTTTTTTGTGTGTGTTTTGTTCTGAAATTTCAAAATGCATGACATCAAATTTAAAAAAAATATATACTTCCTTATTTTATTTTTAAATTCTTTTAAAATTTTAAATTTTATTTCTTTTTTTTATAAATAATTAAAAATTATTTTTCCATGTATTTATTATGAAGGGTGTAATTTAATAAAAAATTATTGCAAAGTTTTATTTGATTCACAAATATTAGAAAGTCACACACTGTTTGTAAAAGATGCATCAAATGTTTTTTCTTACAATTTTTAATAAGTACAATTTGTCTTTTAAAGTTAAACTTCTTCATCAGATGCTAAGATTTTTCAAAAAAAAAAAAAAATGACAAAAGAAAATAACTGCATAATTTTTAATTTTTATTTTCTTTAAAATGTGATGTGCAAATTTACATTTTCTCAACTCATCAAAACAATTCTTTATTCTTGATGAAAAATAAGGAAAGATGAGTTTCAACTTTCACGCTTCACTAAACCTTTCTTTTTTCACATTAAATTACTGTCTCAACAGCCATTTACATTTCTTTCTACGCAAGCTTTCCATGAAGCCCCCATTATGCCAAGCAACAAAAGAAACGACTTAAAAAACTGTGGAATGTCGAAATATTCTTGGTGTGTTGCAGGGTGCAAAAAAGCAGCAACAGCAATAATAGCGAAAAAACCAAGTGGAAAAATTCCAAAAAGGAAACAAGTTACTCGCGTAAACTGGATGAATTACTGGTTTAAAAGAATTTCTTCTGGTGCTTTCAGTCTGAGCCCAGTTCTTCCAACGACGGCCATTGTTTCAGACCCATTTAACTTTCTGAGGCCACAGCTTTGGAACGTTAGATCTAGTGACTTTCTAAAAGTATGACTTTTCCTGAGGTAATGTGGTTGTTACTATTTTTTCTACAATGGTTTGGTATTTTTTGCCGCCTTTAAAAAATATAAAAAGCTCATTACATTAAAGATTTTCTTCAAATTATAGACATTTTGCCTGAAAAACATTCGATAGCGTATGTTTGATTTATAGCAGATTCTATGTTGGAGAGACGAGAACATAACGCGCTGAAATAAAGAAGAGTTAAAAGTGTTCTGGATTTGAGAAATAAAAAGTGGTCAGTATTTTTAGAGGAAGGGAAGCATACAGAGTTCTCTTTTAATATATTTCAAAAATTCACTGAAACCTCAATTTAACAACAATCTGATTTGTATTAAAAATCTTTTTAAACAGAAAATTTCACTTGGAATCTATAGAGGTATTACTTTTACGAATGTTCTGCAAAACTATAAGTGAGGCTTATTTCAAATTTTTTTTGTAATCAATTACCAGATAAATATTATAATTACAAATTTTAATAATCGTCAAAGCCAATTTAATCTTTCTGCTCTTGGTCCACAGGTTTCGTGTTCGAGTCCGAGGGATGACATGGATGTTTGTAGTGGTTCGGTTCATTTTTTAAAATGTAGGTCCCAGTCTATTGAGACTATAACGATGGAAGTACGGTTGAAACACCTTCCCTTTGTAAACATCTTATGTTTTTCGTAATCTGCCAGTAGCAGACGGCCTTGGCCCAACTTGGGGCTATTTGCGACAATGAAGAAGAGGAAATGTTATTTTTTTAATGTATATGTAAATAAAGCCCTATATATTTAACAAATATTTCTAACACCTTTTTTTAGTTACTTTAGTTTTTTTAGTTAATTTGACTTTTATTTTACGTCTTCTAGATATGATGATTCTTTTCAAAAGAATAGGCAATTAAACAACAGCATAATTTTTTAATTCTTATTAGTTTAAAAAGATTTGGCGTGCAATTTACATTTTATCCACTCATCAAAACCATTCTTTATTCTTGAGAGAAAAATAACAGAAAGATGTGTTTCCCTATTTTCACCTTTCAATAAACGTTTTTCTCAAATTAAATGACTGCCTCAAAAAACTATTTGCATTTCTTTCTGCGCGTGAGCTTTCCATGAAGCACCCATTATGTCAAAAGCAACAAAAGAAACGGCTTAAAAAACTGTGGAATGTCAGAAATATAATTTTTCTTTGGTGTGTTGAGAATTGCAAAAAAACCAGTTTAGCGGCAACAATAATAGCGAAAACTCAAGTGGAAAAATTCTGAAAGGAGATGCAAGTTACTCGCGTAAGCTGGATGAATTACTGGCTTAAAAGAATTTCTTCTGAATTGCTCTCAGACTGAGCCGGTTCTTCCAACTTGACAGCCATTGTTTCAGACCCATTTAACTTTTTCTGAGTGGAACGTTGATGTGGTTGTTACTTTTTTCTACATTGGTTTGGTATTTTTTTTGCCGCCCTTGAAAAATATAAAAAGCACATTGCATTATAGCTTTTTTCTTTTCAAATTATAGACAATTGACTTAAAGACATTCGATAGATTATGCTTGATTTATGGCAGATTCTTTGAGAGCATAATACATTCAAATGAAGACAGTGGTAAAAAGAGTTCAGGTTTTTTATAGGTAAACTTACATAGCCTATATTTTTAATATATTTGAAAAAAATCTCTAAAATATCCGTTTAACAAAAATTGATTGCGGCAAAACATTTTCATACAGAAAATTGAATTTGCAATCTATAGATATTACTTTTGGCGTTACTTTTAGTGAAAAAGAGGTTTATTGAAGCATGCAAAAAATGAAATACGTATTTCCTTATTTTCCTCAAGAATAAAGATTCGCCATGGTTTTTTATGAGTTGAGAAAATGTAAATTGCACATCAAACATTCTTAAATGTAAGAACAATTTTAAATGATGCTCTTATTTTCTTGTCCTATACTGTTTGAAATAATCATTGCGTCTGATGAAGAAGTGAAACATAAAAGACAATGTAATTTGCACTCATTTAAAAATTGTAAGAAAAAAATTAATCCTCTTCAAATAATGTATGTCTTTTAATATTCATAATTCAAATAAGACTTTGAAATAAGTAACTCATATATAAATTTTTATTCAAGAGGTGATAATCATTAAATTTCTAACCGATAGTTACAGACTTAACATTCATTTTAAATTTGATTTCATGCGTTTTGGATAGTAAAAATTACACACATTAAAAATAAAAAAGCGCCTAGTGGTAGAGTGACTAGCGCTCAGTGTGACAGGTTTCGGGTTCGAGACCGACGATGCCATGGATGTTTGTAGTGATTTTGAATCCACCGGAAGCACTCAAACACGAAACCTGTGGCATCTAGTTCCAGACAGATTAAATTACTAGCACTATTAAAAATATGTAATTATAATGTTTTTCTAGTAATTGCTTACAAACAAAGTTATTACATAAGTCACATTATAAATTTGAAGAACATCGATAAAAGTAATATCTCTGTAGATTGAAGTTAAATTTAATGTTTGAAAGGTTCTTACTACAGTCAGTTTTGCTAAAGGATGTTTTAACGATTTTTTGAAAAGTATTAAAATGACAAGTTTTTCTTAGTAAAAATTCAGAACAGTTTTTACGCCTTTCTTTATTGCAGCGCATTGTGTTCTAAAAGTATCTGTTATAAATCAAACTTAATCCATCGAATGTCTTTAAGTCAAATATCTATAATTTGAAGAAAAAAGAAAAAAGCTTTAATTTAATGTGTTTTATATTTTTTAAAGGTGGCAAAAATACTAAACCATTGTAGAAAAAAAGTAACATCCACATTACCCCAGGAATAGCCATGCTTTTACAAAAGCACGAGATCTAACGTTCCAAAGCTGTGGCCTCAGAAAGTTAAATGGGTCTGAAACAATGGCCGTCGTTGGAAGAACCAGGCTCAGTCTGAAAGCAATTCGGAAGAAATTCTTTTAAACCAGTAATTTATCCAGTTTACGCGGAGTAAATTGTTTCCTTTCGGAATTTTTCCACTTGAGTCTTCGCTGTTATTGTTCTTGCTGCCTTTTTTTGTAACCCTGCTACGCACCAAGAAAAAAATTGCATTTCTGACATTCCACAGTTTTTTAAGTCGTTTCTTTTGTTGCTTGACATAATGGGGGCTTCATGGAGAACTTACGTAGAAAGAAATGTAAATGGTTGTTGAGACAGTAATTTAGTTTGTGAAAAAGAGATTTATTGAAACGCGTGAAAAATATGAAACGCATCTTTTCTTATTTTTCTCTCAAGAATAAAAGAAACCCCTGGTTTTTGATGAGTGGAGAAAATGTAAATTGCACATCAAGCCTTTTAAAACTAATAAAAATTAAAATCATACGGTTATTTTCTTGTCATTTTTTTTGAAAAATCATCGCATCTGATGAAGAAGTTTAACATAAAAGATAAATGGAAGTTATTTTAAAATTGTAAGAAAAAAACAAGATGGTGTATTTTTTTCAAACGGTGCATGAATTTTAATATTCATAATTCAAATATGGCTTTGAAATAAAGATGCATAAGTAACTCATGTATAAATTTGTATTCTACAGGAAATAATTATTAAAATTTCTAATTGATAGTTATACAAACATGTTGATAATATGTGTTTTGGAATTATACGCAATAAAATAATAAAAGTTTGCATTTTAAATTTCAGAAATTATTTTATAATACATTTTTCTGTTAAAAGAAAATATATTCCCTCCTTTTGTAAAAGATTTTTTATTCAAAAAAAACCTAAGACTCTTAATATGAAGAAAGGTTTCAAATATTTGCACAATCTGACAAAAAAGAACACTCCTGATTTGATATAATATTTTCTCTTAATATTAAAATAGTGAAGTTAGCTATATATATATATATATAAATATATTGCTTGCCTACTGATTTTTCAGTTTAGTTGACATATCACAGGCACACTTCAGAATCTTTAACAGCTATTCTTTATTTGTTCTTTTTTCTTTTCTTTTGCATGTTATTGAATCTCAGATAATTCAGCGTTTTTGGCATCGCAGCCATGGCATCGTCGAGATTCTAATCCGAACCATGTGGCACTGAGTGCCAGAAAGAATAAATTACTAGGACTGTTGAAAGTGCTATCATGATATTTCTCTGACAATTGTTTACGAAAATTGTTATGAAATAAGTCACACTGTACCTTTGCAGGACATCGGCAAAACTAATATCTCTATAGATTGCAAGTTCAATTTCGTGTTTGGAAAGTTTTTGCCACAGCCAATCTTGTTCAACGAATGTTTCAGCGATTTTGAAATGCGTTAAAAATTGTAGGCAGGTTTTCTTAGTAAAAATCCAGAACAGTTTTTACTCCTTTCTTTATTTCAGCACATTATGTTCTAGTATTAACAAAGAATTTGCTATAAATCAAACATAATCTATCGAAAGTCTTTAAGTCAAATGTCTATAATTTGAAGAAGAAAACGGCTTTAATGTAATGTGTTTTATATTTTTACACGTGGGGTTTTATTGGTGACAAAAATACCAAAACATTGTAGAAAAAAAAGTAACAATCCGCATTACCCCAGGAAAAGCCATACTTTTAGAAAGCCCGAGATCTAACGTTTCAAATCCGGGCTCAGTCTGAAAGCAGTTCAGAAAAGAAATTCTTTTAAACCAAGTAATTTATCCAGCTTACGCGCGAGTAACTTGTTTCCTTTCTGAATTTTCCACTTGAGTTTTCGTTATTATTGCTGTTGCTGCTTTTTTTTTTTTGCAATTTCTGCTACACACAATCGAGAAAAATTATATTCTGACATTCCACAGTTTGTTAAGTTGTTTCTTTTGTTGCTTGACATAATGGGGGCTTCTTGAAAGCTTGCGTAGAAAGAAATGCAAATGGTGGTTGGGACAGTAATTTAATTTGTGAAAAAATATTTATTGAAGCTTGAAAATATGAGACTCATTTTTTATTATTTTTTCACGAGAATAAAGAATTGCTGTGGTTTTGATGAGTGCAGAAAATGTAAATTGCATATCAAGCAAAATTTAAAGCTAATAAAAATTAAAAATTATGCGATTTCGTTTTTCTTGACATTTTTTTAAAAAAAATCTTAGCATCTGATGAAGAAGTGTAATATAAAAGACAAACTGAACTTATTTAAGAATTGTAAGAAAAAAAATAAGATGGATCTCAACAAATCTTTCTCAAACAGTACGTGACTTTCTCAGATTCATAATTCAATTAAGATGGATATTTAATTAACTCATGTAATTTGTATTCAAGAGAAAATAATTATTAAATTTTCTAATCCATAGATTTATGCAGAGATAACATATATTTTAAATTTGATCTCAGGCATTACGGATAATAAAATTTCACACAATAAAAAACATTAAAAGGGGCCTGATGACCTTGTGACTAACGTTCTGGCGATCGGTGTGACAGAGTTCGGGTCCCGGCGGTGTCGTGAATGTTGTAGTCGTTCGAATTCACTTTAAATCGTAGGTTCTGGTCTAATAGACTGTTGTAATTTGGCGTAAATCTAACAACCCCTACCCGTAAAAAGAAAATATCCCCAGTCTAGAAACCTGGTAGTAGGCAGATGGTCTTGGCCACCATGCGGCCTGAAGAAAATTCCTCTGGCATTTGTTTACGAAAAATGACATGAAATAAATCACGCTATAGTTTCGTGAGAATATTGGTAAAAATAATACCCCTATCAACAGCAATTTAAATTTTCTGTTTGAAATTGTTTTAGCAAATTTTTGAAATGCATTAAATTGTGGGATATGCTTTTCTTAGTAAAACTTCAGAACAATTTTTACTCCTTTCTTTATTTCAGCGCATTTGTTTTAATGGTAGCAAAGAATCTGCTATAAATCAAACTTAATCCATCGAATGTCTTTAAAGTCAAATATCTATAATTTGAAGAAGAAAAAAAGTTTTAATGTAATGTGTTTTATATTTTTTAAAGGTGGCAAAAATACTAAACCATTGTAGAAAAAAGTAACACGAGATCTAACGTTCCAAAACTGTGGCCTCAGAAAAGTTAAATGCGTCTGAAACAATGGCCGTCGTAGGAAGAACGGGCTCAGTCTGAAAGCAATTCAGAAGAAATATTCTTTTAAACCAGTAATTTATCCAGTTTACTTGAGTAACTTGTTTCCTTTCCCCTTTTTCCCACTTGAGTTTTCGCTGTTATTGCTGTTGTTGCTTTTTTTGCAATTCCTGCTACAACACCAAGAAAATTATGTATCAGACATTCCACAGTTTTTTAAGTCGTTTCTTTTGTTGCTTGACATAATGGGGTTCATGGAAACTTCGCATAGAAAGAAATGTAAATGATTGTTGAGACAGTAATTGAATTTGAGAAAAAGTTTTATTGAAGCGTGAAAAATATGAAACTCATCTGTTCTTATTTTTCCTCAAGAATAAAGCATCGCCCTGTTTTTCATGAGTTTAGAAAATATAAATTGCACATCAAGTATTTTTAAAGCTAATATAAATTAAAAATTATACTGTTATTTTCAGGTCATTTTTTTTTTTTTTTTGAAAAATTATCACATCTGATGAAGAAATGTAACATAAAAGATAAATTGCATTTATATATTAAAGATAAAAGATAAGTGCGTGAGTTTTTAATATTCATAATTCAAATAAAACTTTGAAATAAAAATTTGTACTAAATTACATCCTCATAAATACGTATATACATACGTAAAATAATCAATGAATTTTAACCGATATAGTTAAAGAGACATAACATTTATTTTAAATTTGATGTCATGCATTTTGGAATTACAAAAACAAAACACACAAAAAAATTACTAGGTACATTTTTATTAAATCTATACGGGTTTAAGGACACATACATTAAACAAATAACTTCTTTTTTTCTTCATTACCGCAACAGCCCCATAGTGCTCCAAGGCCGTCAGCCTACTGGCAAACTTTGAGACAGTAGATGTTTTCTTTTTATGTGTTAGGGTTGCCAGCCCTGTTCCCCAAATCTCTACATTCATATTAAACAGAGACCTACAGTTTAAAGGGGGTGTCGAACCACTACAATCATCCAAGGCATCGCCGGGACACCGATACGTAACTTGTGGTACCGAATGCCAGAAAGAGTAAATTACTAGGATTGTTACAAATTGTAATTTAAAGATTTCTCCGGAAGTTGTTATTTTTTTTTTTTTACAATAGTCTGGTATTTTTTGCCACACTTAAAAAAAATATATAAAGCACCTTTCATTGAAGCTTTTTTTCTTCTTCCAAAATTATAGACATTCCATTTATTACCTTTAATTTATAGGAGAGTCTATGAGAACATAATACATTGAAATAAAGAAAAGTGTAAAAGTGTTGCTTATTTCATAATATTTTTTTCTTAAACAATTACCAGAGAAATATTACAATTACAAATTTTAACAATCCTAGTCATTTAAACTTTCTGGCACTCGGTTGTTACTTTTCTACAAATAATGTGGTTGTTACATTAAAGCTTTTTTTTTTTCTGCAATAGTTTAGTGTTTTGATTTGCTAATATTATCACGAGCCCTTAAAAATATAAGACAAATTACATTAAAGCGGTTTTTTTCTTCTTCAAATTATAGACAGTTGGCAAAGAGATTCGTTAGATTGCGTTTGATTTATAGCAGATTCTATGTTATCACGAGAATATAACGCACTGAAATGAAGAAAGGAACAAAAGCCCTTCTGGATTTTTACTAAGATTTACTTAGACCTGCATTCTTACTACATTTAAAAATATCGTTAATAAATCCGTTTAACAATATTGACTATAGCAAGAGCTTTTTAAACATGAAATTGAACTTGCATTCTATAGAGATATTATTTTTGCCGATGATCTGCAAAACTATAATTTTTCGTATTTCCTAACATTTTTCGTAAACAATTACCAGATAAAAATTATAAATACAAATATTTTAATAATTCTAGTAATTTGACCATTACGCCACCCAGTGCCATAAGTTTGGGATTCGACTCCCGGCGGTGACTGAATATCTGTAATGGTTCGAAATCCACTTTTAACCTTATGTGTCGGAATAATATGACAGTACAGCATTGGGACCAGGGCTGGCAATCCAACCCGGTAAAACAAGCATCTCATGTTTCGAAATCTGCCAGTAGGTAGACGGCCTTGGCCACCAAGGAGTTGTCGCGCCAACGATGAAGAAGAAAGAACACGTAATTTAATTTTAAATAAATTAATGTCTATAAGTTCCTGATTAAATAGGAAATAGGTTTTGAATACAAATTACAATAACTTTTACTTTAAATATGATGTTTGAATGCATCAAAAAGACTAAACATGCTTAAAAGATATATGCATACAACAATGCTATCGAAATGTCAAAGTTCTATTTATATATATGTAAAACTATATTTATCATATGGTTAAATTAACTTACATATATATATATATATATATATATATATAATATTATAAGAAATAAATATAACATCATTATCATCAGTGTCGTAAGAACTCCTTGGTAGGTAGGTTTGACAGGAGATGTTTTCTTATCACAGGGTACGGTTGTTAACTGTACACCCAGCGCTCTATAATCTTATTAGACTAGATATATTGGACCGAGTCATATTAGGTTTAATGTGGATTCCGAATTACTACAATCATCCATGGCCCTCTAGGACTCATACTGAGATCTGTGGCGTCTACTGCCAGATCGCTACTCACACGGCTCGACTATCAGACCCTATCATAGCTATATAAGTAATATTAATTAAATATCATGTATATATATATAACCAGAATATTAAATAACACTCAGGCACAATTATCTGAAAAGATATATATATATATATATATATATATATATATATATATAAATTATGCTATCAGAAAAAAATAACAAAAACTGTTGCCTCCAAGATAGAAAATACAGGGTAAAATTCCTCCCATTTAGAAGAATCGAGTATCACTGTGTCCTTATTAACAATATTCACATGGCAAGCAATAGGAATTTTTATTGAGAAATAAATCATTATACCTTATTTAATTTCATTATTGCAGTTACAACCATCATGAATATACCGAAAGCAATGGTTAAATAATGATAGAGGAAAGAAGGATTTGACATTTACATAAATGTAAGCCAGCCCTTGATTCAGAAATCGATACCAAAAATGTCTCTCTAATGAATTTACCTCCAGTTTAATGTTAGAGAACAGTCCTATCTTAATGTAGACGACGCAGAAATACTCTTCAAAACGTTTTCGCGTCACGTTTTATCGAGATTATTTAGCTTGATTCTCATTAGGCAGTTCACCAGCCTCGCTGCTTTTAAATAAATGTATCCTTTCATTTCTATTTACTTAACTGTGGCCACACTAATGACGTGCAATCATTAAATGCGGTCACAGACAGATGCACTAATTACAAATCTATTAATTAAATCATAACTTTCAGCACCCATGCAAAAAAATTTCACGAACTGTCGAGTTTAATTAATATTTAATGAGAGTTTATTCCAAAAATTAATTATGTGTTAAATTATTTAAATATGTGATAAAATATCAAATGTTCAGTTTCTATTTTAAATTCTTATGTTTTTAATAAACTTAATTTTGCTAAGTATTAATCATTAATTGATTTTATTATACTTTTAACGCATCTCAATTACATATTATTTAATTTATTTCTCTAGAGTTCTGTTCTCGCTTTCTCTATTTTCTTTAGATTTATATCTTTACTTACAATGTACTTTTTATTATCTTATCCCACTTGGTAGATAACAACATCGACCATGTGATCAGGGTGGCCAAGCCACAGCCAGCCTTCAACATTTTTCCGGCCTTTAAGATTTATCACACTTTTAGAAAATATATTTATTTTAAATGACCAAAGTAATTAAAACCATTGAATTAAAAAAAAATGCATTATTTTATCATCCATATATTCAAAATTAAACTGTTTAAATTTTGAAAAAAAAAACTTTGATTTTAAAATATCATTCTTGCGAGTACAAACAAGTATTGCCCATTTTATTTATGAGCTTACAGTTATGATTTATGATAGAATAATTAAATTATATTCTGCGTACTTATGATGCACATGCATCTTGGAACATCTGATATAACAAGTTCATGTTTCACTTTTAAGTGACCTCAGTGACCCAGTGACCATTCCTAGATGCGTTTTTTCAAAAATGACATTGATCAAAACACGTTCAAACATAAACGGACGTTAACCGGCAACGCCAATTACGATGTGCAAATACGATATATATATATATATATGATACAAATACGAATTCTTGCGATTATATGAAAAATATTGCCTGTTTTATAGCCTATATGATAAATATTTCCTAGTCTACAGTTATAAGTTCTCAGAATAATTAAATTATATTCTGCGAACTCATGAAGCACGCATCATGGAACAACTAATATATCAGATTATATGTTTCATTTTAAGTGACCTCAGTAACGAAGGGGCCATCCCTAGATAGGCGTAGTTGAGCAGTGTGATTATTATTATTGTATTATCTATGTTTACATGTAAGATTAATGGCAAACACAGTAATAACAACTCATTATGTTTCAATTTTTCCCTCCAAAAAAAAATATCACAGAGGATCTAAATCTAATGGGGATATAAAATAAATGTAAAAATAAATGTGCATTAACAGAGTGACTCGCAAGATCATTTGGGTTGGCCAACCCTGATCTAGATCAAGAACCCATGTTGGCCCTTGAAGGAGAGAAATAGGGAGTGGGAAGCTTCTGTTGCGATGGAACACACGTAGGTAGAAATCTGACTTGGCTCTGCGATGATGAAGAAGGAGGGCAGTGCCTTCCGGGAAGACATTTAGGGGAAATTACCCAGCATTTTAATATCGTATGGAAGAAAATCCCGAAAACTCCCTCCAGGTTGTCCGACTAACGATGCAAGATGCTGAACATTACAAACGCCATAGAATCTGCTCCTTTTGGAAACAGTGTCAACAACAAACCGCCAGCCGATTGAACCTACACCCTACTGCACACTAGCGGCTCACGCTGAAAATGATTCACGAGTCGAACAATCACATTGTATAATATTTAGTAGTTGTTGTTGTTGTCGTATCCCTCATGGAAGGAGGGAAGAGGTGTGTAGTTTCTGTTCTGATGGAACACCCTGTAGGTAGAAATCTGACTTCTGCTCCGTGACGCTCTTAAAGTCATAGGGACCTAAGGTTTAAAGTGGATTCCGAACCACTACAAATATCCATGGCACCGCCGGGATTCGAACCCGAAAACCTGTGACAACGAGCGCCAGAACGTGAGACACTCGGCCATTCAGGCCCAATATTTAGTAGTTATTTTTTACAATTAAATTTTATTGCTATACTTACAATACTTTCAGTTCTGCTGCTAGATTTAAAAAATACATATTATGCTATAATTAAATATATAATTTGTCTTTCTAATTAATAATTTATTAAAAGGCATTGAGAGATATTTTAGTAAAATATACATCACAATAAAAATATTTTTAAAGCCAAATACTGAATTTCTTTATTTATTGAAGTAAAAAAAACTTGTTTATATTTTTGTACTCTATATTTTTTTTGTTTTTGTTTTTTAAACTAAAATTTCTCTCTTATAAATCACTCCCAAATTCGATACTTCAACGTAAACTTGCATTATTTTGTTATTTATATCGATAGACAGTTTTTTAACTAAATCAATAGCCCATCAGAAACCATGTCTGCTATATTTGTTTTGTAGTGTGTAGTTTGGCCAATCAGATTGTAATTGGATGTGGTTGGGCTGAGATATTTGAGGCACAGGTTAGAGAAATCACAGTTTTATTGACACACACACAAGCAACACAGACATACAATTAGAAAAACGCAATATTTAACACATTTAAAGACAGATAATTATAGATTCAGTGAAGGATTTAATTTCTAAGCCGAAAACCCAATACTCCGCTAGGCTCAGAACGCTCAGAATATACTTCCACAATGGGTGAGAGTCTGTAGGCCAACTGATGCGCTACAGTTCCTTTCGGGATAAGAGACTATAAACTAAACGTTTCTCAGCGGCAGCACAGGTTTATACTGTACTTCCTCTCGGATGAGAATCTCGAGACGTACTGACCATTTCTCCATTTTAACGAGAAATTGGACCATGCTGGTCAATGTTTAAGAGGAAGAACTGTTACAATTTAAATAATACAATGAAGAATTGAGTAGTTTACATTAATTTAGAGAAATAAAAGTAATTCTGTCCTTCTTTCCTTTGTCCTTTAAAATTATTAAGTTATTTTAACACTAAAATGATTTGTTCTCAATTATATTAAATTTCGAATAAGAAGTTTTATTAAAAATTTTTGTTTTATTTCCTTTAAGTTAAACATACATATTGCAAATATAATTTTTAAAAAATTCTTTATTTGCACATACTCGTTTGCACACATTCTTATTATTGCACAAATTCTTTATTGTAATTGTTAATTTTAAAATAGATTCTACTGAGTTATAAAAACGTGCTATGAAAGAAAAACAAGTAATATAAAAACAAATTTTTTAAAGTCAATTCCTTCTTTTTTTTAACTATATTGCAGAAAGTCCTTTATAAATAATTTTCATTCATTTTTTTTAAGTTTATCTGGCGCCATCTATTGGTAGATATATCTATGTAGTCTTTTAAATCTAAAAAACTAAAATTAATTAATTAAATTTAATTACTGAATTAATATTCGAAAAAACTGCATTAATATAGTGTCATCCACTACAAGTTCAAAAAAAATGTATGTGAACTTGAGTGGATGAATAAGAAGTATTTAATTAACGATTGAAATTTGAACAAGATATATATAGGGAGAGTGTGAGCTAATAGAAGTAATTGAAAAATAAAAGAAGTACAATAAAATTTAATTTGCTTACTCTTGATCAATTACTATTTACAATTACTCTTTATCAATTGCTGTAATACAATTTTAAAAAATTATTTTTAGTTATTTTTTAAACAATAGTTTTAATTCAGCAAATAATTGTGTTAACTTCATAATAAAAATGCCTTTTATGTAACATAAAAACACTTAAGTAATTATAATTTTTACTAAAAACATAACAACATTAAATTTTAGAGGATTAATTTAATCAACTTCCTGCTCTGTTATAGAACAAAAGATTACATTATGTAACTGAGAACTTACTGAAAGACTTAAATAACTTAATTAAGCACTTAATAATTAATTTAGTGCCAGACAGATCTATTTTATAAAAACCCAGTTCATAAGCTTATTATAATTGGAAAATTTTGTAAAGAGATTATTGTAGAAGCTAAACAACACATAAATATTTATTTGTATCTCAAGTTGAAATATTACTTGCTTAAAATTTTCATTTTTATTATTATTCTGCAACACACGTTCTGTGATAAGAAATAACTAATTACAGTTATTTTAGTCAGAATTTAATCTCATAATCTTCTTTTCAACCTGCATATACTCTTGTCACAAACAAAAAGCTGTAATAAACTCATGACAAACAAGAAACAATGTTGTCAAACAGATACTTGTAGATTTATTTGAGCTGGTTGAAGGATTTTTTAATTAAATTTCTTAAAAGTCAAATTAAGTTTTGTGTTATTCAATTATTTACAAATGAATGCATTTTGGTGCATTTAGGAATTATTATTTCAAATTCATTTTCTAAAAACTTTCTTTTGAAAAAGGACTTTTATACAATAAGAAAAAAATGCATTGCATTTTATCCAGTTATTGTAAAATATGTATAAATAATAAATATCCTATATAGATGATTAAATTAATTTGAACTATTGTAATAAATATTTAAAAGGGTTATATTAATATCATGTGAATAAATAATATATTTATTACTACATGAGGAAATTATTTTCATAATTGATGTTTTTACCATGTTTAATGTTTGTGTTTTAGCATTTTTTAAAAAATGAATTGATACAGTTTTCCTTATATTAGGTATTCCCCATTATTTTAACCTTTATAGACGAAATAATAAATAATTTGGATGCATATTATTAATTCTATTTTTTAACAATTATATTGTTTGTGGTGTATTTTAATGAAATCTAATATTGCAACAGATGGTATTTCTATAAATGGATAATTTTGAACAAATTTTAGTTAAGTTATAGAAATTTATATAAACAGCATTTTATCAACTAACATTTGCTTGCAATTTAAAAGTAATAGAATTTTTGTAAATATCAAAGATGTTTTACGCTTAAGAATAAAACATTAGAAATAAATTCTAAAACATTAAAATAACACGTGCAAGTAAACTATGAGTAACACGTTTTTATTTCATTAAAATCCATAGTAGTAATTGATTTTTAATTTGGTCTATGTTTTTATATAATACTCAAAAAATATTCTTTGTTATGTAGGTGACAGTTACACTTTATTCAGTTGAGGCATTTATTTTTAACTAATGTTTTGATTCCAGCACAGTTAAGTTTTTTGCAATTTCAACTGCCACATTATTAAAAACTACTAATTTTCAATAATTAATTTTATATCAATTTTAAGAGTTATTTCCTTTTCATTTAACTTTTGAGTTGTGTCTTATTTTTTTCTTGTTAACATATAACTGACTAAAACGAAAAAAAAATAATAATACATTTAATTTCTAATGCAGCTGGCCATGTAGACCGTGATCTTTTATGCCATAAGGGCTGCACCGAGGTTACTCACTTTGCGCTACCCAGGGGGCTCTTGTAACTTGAAGATAAGCCACGGACGCGGAGTAACAATGCCCCCGCAACGCTCTACTATCCTATTAGGACCGGGACCTATGGTTTAAATTGATTCCGAACCACTACAAACACCCATGGCACTGCCGGGATTCGAACCAGATACATGTGGTACCGAGCGCCAGATGGCTAGCCACTCGGCCATCGGGTCCACAATTAAAAATATATGAGGTATCAAATATTAAATTAAATCAATCTTTAAAGGAATTAATATTTATGCAATAAAATAAACAAAGCTGTTCATGATGTGCTGATTCCATTTGGAGCAGCAATGCAAGACCTTCTTCCTCATTGCCGCAACAGCACATGGTGGCCAAGGCCGTCTACCTCCTGGCAGATTTCTAGACAGAAGATATCTTCTTTTTACAGGGGTAGGGGTTGTCATCCCTACGTTCAACGTTCTACATTCATATTAGACTGGGACCAACGGTTTAAAGTGGATTACGAACCCCTGTTTGTTGTTGTTTCTTATCCCACTTGGCTGGCCAAGCCCACGAGCCCATACGTACTCGTGATGAAGGGGAAGGAAGCAGCTTCTGTTGTGATGGAGCACCCGTAGGTAGAAATCTGACTTTGGCTGCGTGACGCTCTTACAGTCATAGGAAACCGGGACCTACGGCTTAAAGTGGATTCCGAACCACTACAAACATCCATGGCACCGCCGGGATTCGAACCCGAAACCTGGGGCACCGAGCGCCAGAGCGCTGGGCACTCGGCCATTCAGGTCCCAAATTTGTGAAGGCCAACGGCACGCGGTGTTCCCAGGTGGTCACCCACCCAAGTACTGAAGGCGCCCAATGATGCTTGACTTCGGTGATCTAACAAGAACCGGTATATTCACCATGATACCACCCCCTACAACATCTATGGGGTACTCTGAACCCAAAGCCTGTGACAGTGAGCAACAAAGCGCTAGTTACTCAGCCATCAGGCCCTAATATAAACCCTTACCTAAAAAATAATAATAAAACTCAAAAGCAATCAACAAACATTTTTTTAAACTGTAGTCAAAAATCTGTCACTCCGTAATAATAATAATAATATAGCCAATATGAGGGGACAGAATGATCGAGTGGCTAGCGCTCTGGCGCTCGGTACCACTGGTTTCGGGTTCGTGTCCCGGCGGTGCCATGGATGTTTGTAGTGGTTCGAATCCACTTTAAACAATAGGTCTTGGTTCTAATAGGATCATAGAGCTTTTTCAGGGGCAATGTTACTCCGCGTCCGTGGCTTATCTTTCAAGTTACACGCGCCCCCTGGGTAATGCAAAGTGAGTAACACTCTCTCTGTGCAGCTCTTGCCTCAAGGCATCCAAGACCAAGCTGTCTCAGTGTTCGCCAGCTGCATTAAAACAAAAAAAAATGTTGCCAATATAAAAAACAAGAATAGCTTTTCAATAATTAATTCCAAAAACACAATGCCATTTGTTTTATTCTTTGCGTTTGCTGCTATTTTAAAATATGAGCGAGTTACTTTTAAATGAATCAATTACATTTATGCAGTTACAGATGCAATAATAGAGTATTCAGAATTTCTTTAGAGCATACCAAAAATAGAATGTGTTATTTCACTTTCAATGACAACTTACAGAAAAGGGCCGCAAGGTTGACACGTAACCGTATGGAATCCATAATGAAGAAAAAGACAACTTAGTTGAGGTGTCAAGTTAAGAAAAGGAAACGCCATTTCAAAAAAAAAAGAAGTTCTTGTTGGTATTCTAAACCAAAGGCATTTTGTGTTACAGAAGGGATTTGAGAAATATTTTAATAGCAACATTTATACAATCTCACTCTGTCTGTCTCTATACATATTATTATTATTATGTTATTGTTGTTGTTCTAATGCAGCTGGGAATACAGAGACGGTTAATCTTTGTGCCATAAACAATGGCTACAATACTGTTATTTAGCACTACCCAGGGGATACCTGTAGCTAAAGATTTGCTACGGACGCGAGTAACAGTTCCCCATTATAATTATTATTATTATTATTCATTCTATTTCTTGTCATTTTGAAAATTTAGATTATAAAAATCGTTTTACTGAATACTTTCCCAAATATAACAGAGAAATCCCTTCATAAATATATAAATTGCATTTTGTGTTGTTATTAATTAAAAAGTTCTGAGTGTTTATTTTTCATTGTTTATTGTACTTTATTTCGATAAAAGTATTATTTTTACAAATTTTATAACAATTTTATTTATAATAATTTAAATATTATTTAAGTACAATTTTAATAATTTTTTTTAAAAAAATGGGAGAAATTAATTTTTATTTCAAAATATTTAAGATCTAAAAAAAAAAAAAGACAGTCAGTTTATCTATTGGGAGTTTCGGAGATTTTTTCCCCCACACTGAACAAATAAGAAATATAATGTAATTACTATTTAAAGTCCTCATAACTCCAATTTTATTGCATGTAAGTGTGTAAGCTGACCACTAGATCTACTGATATAAATGATTTAAAACATTATGTGATAAATTTCATTATTAAAATAATTTTGGATAAGTTCCAATGTTTACAGTTGCAGTTATTCTGTGAAATTCATTTGGCTATTTAACAGAATAATTTCAAGGTTTTTGTTTTACGTTAAACGTTCTCAATGTTATAATTTCAACATTTTTCAAACGTGCTTTGTAATACCTCTCTTAAACGTTCACAGAATAATTACAGCGTTTTTCAAATTCTTTTTTCGTCAAGTTTAAAAATGTTTCATTTAACATTCAAATAAACAGAATAAAGGCATTTATTAATTGTTCAACCAAGTATCGTTACCTATACACAAAAGGAAAAGGAAAAAAAGTTTTCTAAATGATGCAGTTATATTTTTTTTTTAATCTCCCTGAATCCATATTCCATAAAACCCACCTTTATCGTGAAGGTCACGCCAAAGATCGACAAACGAGATTAGCAAAGATCGACAGAAACGAGGCCAGATGCACTCTTTCACAGAATGCAGCTGATCGCGATTGATTGGTCAGCAGAATGCTTTGTTTTACTTTTTTAATGGTGCCTTAGATTCATTGCTTTTCATGGTTCTGCATCGGTGTTTCTCAAACTAATGGAGCAAGATGCAAGATGTATTTCTCAAAATGAATCATTAATATGTTTTTCAAAAAAAGGAAATAATAAAATATTTAAAAAAACATTGAGGGTATAATATATTTGCAAAATTTCATTTTCGAATACATTTGTGCCGTACACCTAGATAGGGAACTTATTTGAAAAATTGTTCCCAAACGTAGATAGGAACGCATTTATACCTACACCTAGATAGGAAAAACATTTTTACATTTGTGCCCTGCACCTAGATAGGGAACTTATTTGAAAAATTGTTCCTACACGTAGATAGGGAACACATTTGTACTTACACCTAGATAGGTACAACATTTTACATTTGTACTCTTACACCTAGATAGGGAACTTATTTGAAAATTGTTCCTACACGTAGATAGGGAACACATTTGTACTTACACCTAGATAGATAAACATTTTTACATTTGTGCCTACACCCAGATAGGGAACTTATTTGAAAAATTGTTCCTACACGTAGATAGGAACGCATTTTATACCTAAGATAGGAAAACATTTTTTACATTTGTGCCCTGCACCTAGATAGGGAACTTATTTGAAAAATTGTTCCTACACGTAGATAGGTACAACATTTTTACATTTTAGGGTACGCATTTGTACCCACACCTAGATAGGTAAAACATTTTTACATTTGTGCCCTGCACCTAGATATGGAACTTATTTGAAAAATTGTCCTACACGTAGATAGGGAACACATTTGTATGCAGATAGGAACGCATTTTGTACACCTGTGATAGGAACTCATTTGAAAATTGTTCCACACGTAGATAGGGGCATTTGCACCTACACCTAATAGAAAACATTTTTACATTTGTACTACCAAATTCTTGATAGGAAACACATTTGTACATTTGTATCTACACCTAGATAGGAACACATTTGTTGAAAATCTGTTTTTTAAGTAGACTTACTATGATACTTTGATAAATACACATTTAACAGTGCGTTTGTTTAACCTAATTCAAATAATAAAACTTTGAAAATTTAAATCATTTATTACAGAAAAAAAAAAAAATTAGAAAAGATGTTGGGCAGGAGTTACTAAGTGTCTTTTCGTCAACTTGTTTACATTCTTATTAATTTTTTATTCAAAAACACACTTTTTGAGAAAAAGAAAAAATAAACATTTAAAATAAACCTCCAATACATTTTTGTGTATTTACATTGATTATAAATTCTTTGATTGCTTAATTTTAAAGTATTCTTTCTAACAACAAATGCATTTTTATATTCAAAACTAAATGTAAAAATATTTTGATGTGTTAATTTATTTTGCATTAAATAATACAAATAAGCCTTCCAGATTTCTGACATTGATTGCTGAAAACGACGAGAAATTCGAAAAGAATTCTATGTCCTTTGTAAGGGCATAAC